>JAVCKZ010130999.1:0-21796 GCA_034780755.1 Lepetodrilus elevatus
GTGGACTATAGGGGGTTGCATTGGATATGTGTCTACCAAACAGCGGTGGAAAGGTTTTTGGAAGTACAAACATGATTCTATGTATGTAAAGTGAATGTATTTTGCAGTTGTAGCTAAGAACTTGTCCCAAACGACCATAAATATTTGTGATATTATGCCTTTAAATCAATCAATCAAATATTTTACCAATAGCATATAAATCCTGTACTACTTGTACTTGTTGTATAGTACATAGTTAAACTAGCCACACAATACATGTACAAGTAGTGCCTCTGTAGTCATTTCAACTCTCACAGTGTGCAAGCAGAGTCTAGCTATTGATAGAAACTCTAGTAATAGGACAAGACTTCACTGTCAGACAGAACGTGTTCATACACCAGTTTGGTAATCACGGAGACCGTCTTCCATTATCAAGCTCCAGTATTCAATATTGTTGCCATTCTTGGTCAGCGATTGACTGAATCTGATTGGGTACAATCAATATAGTGCTCGCACACTTTGACAACAACTGCAGAACAGACAAGCAGGTCGTGTATTGTCCTTCAACTATAACACTAATAGGTCATGGAAAAAACATTTTATGACCCACAACATTGAAAGCATACTCTATTTCTAAATTATAGACTGATCCGACGGAACACCAATAAAAACATACAACGCAGCCCTAGCATGTTGAGAAATCAATATTTTAGTACATGGAAATATTTCTTGCCAAAGCAATAACCAAAAATAGATGAGACCCATTACTTATAGGACGAGAACCAAAATAGAATCCCTACCACACCACTACTTTATTAGCGTGTGGCATTGCCAGTTCAGCCAGTGAAATTAGTAGTAGCTAAGTGCTCAAAGTGACTTGTACTGTTGTAGATCTCGTGGAATGCCAATGAGACTGTAAATCAAGTGATACCATCTAAAACACCTGATAAACAATACACAGTATAACTATAAGCCCACATTAGATACCACGGATAGAAACTAACACTAGCCCACTAACCCGGGCCATTTATCACAATGCTGAAGGGATCCTAAGTGCTAGTATTGATTCATGGTTTTTTTCTCTGTAAACATTCGTTATTTGCATCACAATTTGGTGTAGTAAGTTTTAAATGTAAGTTTCTATTGCCGAGATACAATAAAGGCTATATTTTGCCCGATGTTACTTTGCTGAACCACAAACATGGCAGTGACCATTCTTGGCGTTACAAGCTCAAACTTAGTTACACCGCCATTGATTACGGTACTCTTGTCTTGAGGTCAGGGGAGATTCCATTTTCTGGGGAAAATCCATTTCTCATTGGCAAATGCTTGAAATACGTACTTGAGATTCATAATATTTTAAAATATGTTGTCACATGATTGATCCAAGTATGACAAAAGAGTACATGGTTTAGTAAAATAAATAATTAAATTGTTTTAAACATTAATTCTGTGGACCTATACTTTTGTTGATGACTCACAAATATTGAACGCATGGTTGAAATCAAGAATAGCTCATGAAAATATAGAGGATATTTCATGTGTCTAATGAAATACTAGTAGCATGTATCTCTCATTGAGTGATGTGAGAATGGAGATATGTTCACGAGTGAATCCAAGAAATCTTAATTGCTAACATTACCAACAGTATTGTATTCATAATATCAAAAATTAAGTTGCCATTTTGGACTAAATTGGAATTTAAAATGCAAATGTTATATATCATACTCGTTTTTGTACCTCCAAATGTTTTTACCACTGTAGGATAGGTAAAATCTAGATAGTGAAATCTCACATTTCATCTGGTTTCCTGATTAAGGGAGAAATAACTCTACTCATTGAACACGGTCAAAGTAACCTTTCACAACCACTGGCACCAATATATATGAGTTGTAGCTAATAAATATTAATAAATATTAAAATGATAATTACCGTAGTGAAACATGTGGAATAAGTTACTGGTTGCATAAAGTACGTGTATAGTCAAAACAAATGTATTTTTTTCCGGTAAAACATGCTAGACCACTATATAGGTAAACCATCTGCGATAGTATGCCTTTAAAATTAAGATTAAGATTTTTACCCCCTCCCTCCTGATTGGCAGGTGACTGGTCGCAACGCATCATCAAACGTTTTGTTGTACTTATCAATGGCCAGGGTCCCATGCTCAGAAGGCTCAGAAGAGTTGTAACAGTTTTATCGCTCCAATAGTTTTAGCTAACCTGATTCTCAAGGATTGTTGCAATAAAAGTGTTACTGCAATGTACTTACACAAGGTGGTGTTCCATTGACAGTTTTGGACGCACATTCTGGACAGGAGGCTGCTCCTTTCTAGGTATTCTGTCTGTACTTTCTGTCCGACACATGCAGTTACCAAGGATCATCACTGCACAGTGTAACTGCGCATGCGTCAGACAGAAAGTACAGACAGAACAGCTAGAAAGGAGCAGCCCCCCTGTCCAGAATGTGCGTCCAACACTGTCAATGGAACACCACCTAAGTCTTACAGTCGTATGTGTAGTGAGGACCACAGTAATACAAGTATCAAAGTTAATAAACATCTAGGGAATTCCTGTTTTCTTTGCACATTGTTGATGATACTGGTAATCACGTGTAGTCTAAATATATAAATCATTAATGGTTGATTGTACGCCTGTAATGCTTGGACGTGTAATAAATATAAAAATAAACTCGCTTCGATGTGATGTTATTTTCATGACATTCGTGGTTGGAGTCGGTGTAACACCGAAGCTCGTAGGGCTATACATGTCTCTATATCTTAACTAACTGTTCACATCCTGCCCTATATTTGTTCTTGGTTGGTACCACCAAGACTTTAATCCACAGAACCATTACGTCGATATAGCTGTGGCGAAGAGACATTTCAGGAAATACCTACGGTCTAAAACTATATCTATAGATCAGCCGGATAAAGGTCAGCCGGATAAAGGTCAGCAGGATGAAGGTCAGCAGGATGAAGGCGCGTCTAGAACTAGAACTAGAACTAGCTGTTGTGAAATAGCTGGAGGTATTTGAACTTCTTCCTTGTATTGAAGGTCCTAGTCAGCTCCTAGGCATCACTAGTCAGCTCCTAGGCATCAATAGTCAGCTCCTATGCATCACTAGTCAGCTCCTAGGCATCACACTTGCAGCTGGAACCAAGTTCCAGAATGTGCTTCATGACTTAAACAATCGTATACAACAGTAAGGGTTGTCTGATGCCATGAACACACAGGCACGGAGCCACGGGGAACACGTCGTGGTGCTGATACATGGGGAAACAGAGTAATAGGGAACATGTCTTGTGAACAGCGCCATGATAGACTCGCCATTTGCTCAACATGAGGCTAATTCTGTTATGTCATTGGCATTGCTTGTAGTTGAATGCCACCCTTCTCATATCATGCCGTTCTTCTACATTCTACATGCTGGATAGTCTATGAATCAAAACAGTAGTGAACTGGACTTTTCAAACTAAAATATTGCGGACCTTTTTAACAGATTATACCAGAACAGACTTTGTCAAGCTAAAAACTATTTCTTCTGAGCCGTCCCAGTGCTGGCGGACAGGGAGCGTGAGATAGAGTGACAGTTGGGGACAGATTCAATTTTCGCCCCTTTCACTGTTGGCGGACTTCTAAGTCTGAATCGAGTTTCAACGTAAAGTTATTTTATAGAGTTCATTATTTATGTAAGAGTTGCGAGTGTCGCGGTCTAGAAGTATGAACAGACCAATTATGAGGGCTTGACACATTTGAACTATTTCCATAGCGAAATATTTGCAAATAATTGTCATGCAACCTTCCATAGAAGTGTTACAAAGCACCGTGACTCCCTGAGAACTGGAATAACGCTGTGGAGTCGTTGACGTGTTGGAGCTAGCTATAGAGGCGCGGAGTTAAAGGGGTGGGTAAGTCTAATAGTTCATGTATGTATGTCTGCTGACGTCGTCGTCCTCGCAGATGACGTCCCCAGTATACAGTGGCGCACGGCGGATATAGGAGTGTAGCTGTTGGGGCTGGCGGCCAGTTTGACAGGTTCCAATAAGCACAGATCATCTGAAAATAACTTGACATTAAATTCACAACACATCATTCACACTGTAATCAATTACATCTTTAACTATCGACCAGCTCTGGCTTGCGTCTTCGTGCGTCACGTGACAGAGGTAGAGTGCCAACATTCACTGATGTTTCAATATATTGTAATTATGTGAGTGAGCCGGACTGAACCCAGCAGGTGGGGGTTCAGTAAGGAGGTATACATTAGACAGCTTGCGACAAGATGGCCGCCATACACTAGATACTGTCAGTCTGACGCCTAGCTCTAACTGTGTACCAAGTGTGGCTTTGTTCGTAAAATGGTGTCTGCTTCCGCCTCCCATTTCTATTGAATTATCCCTATTTTAAAGATGCAGATCTCTAGATCGTCAATAAGTACTCGCCTTTGACTAACTCCTAAGCCGAAATAACTTCACCAAAATAATCAATTGAATGACCGCGTCCCGAATATAGTTAGCGCTGTGAGGGCAATATAGCACGTAGAAAAATGTAAAGTGTCGAGGAAAGACGTTATTAGCGGTAAGGGAAGTATCGTTTCCAAGATTCTCCCTGTCTGACGCTCCCTGGAGTGCCAGCAAGGTGCTATGGAATGTCTGCCGTCACGAAACTATTACATTGATGTACTGCCTTCGGAATGCATCGGGTTAATCTCCGGGGGTGGCCGAGTCTAAACGACTGAGAAGAATCAAGTCAAACGTTCACAAAAGTCCTTCAGATTCAAGGCGACACTTATACAGGAAAGAAAGTGGCTATACATCTGCTATCACCAGACTAAGGACGACAACACGATGTCGGCTGATCAATTCAATGGCAAAGACGAGATTGGTATATATGGTTCTTAACATCGACATCGAGAGGTGTACTCTTATATACATTATACCATTTGAATGACAGGCGCACTGGTAGCAGCTAGGTATCCACTCTTACATTAGCTTAACGGTATCCTCTCTTATACTATCTTAACAATATCTTCGCTTACACTATCTTAACGGTATCCACTCTTACACTATCTTAAGTTATAACAGTATCCTCTCTTATACTATCTTAACGGTATCCACTCTTACACTATCTTAACGGTATCCTCTCTTATACTATCTTAACAGTATCCACTCTTATACGATCTTAACAGTTTCCACTCTTGTATACGATCTTAACAGTATCCACTCGTATACGATCTTAACAGTATCCACTCTTATACGATTTTAACAGTATCCACTCGTATACGATCTTAACGACGTATAGGCATGCGCCAGCGTTGACAGTTCGCTGTAAAGTAACAAGTAAAGTAAATTGAGCTATGTAATGTCAAGTTAGGTATCATACTTTTTCATTTCTCCTGGTAGCGCGGAATATAGATTCTAGACACGATGCCCGTTCTTTTCTGACAAGATTCCTAACTTTTGTGGATCCTGGTGTTGCCTTTGCTTGATTGAAGACATGAAATACGGTTCATGAAAACCTAGTTATTAGTTTACAACAATGGGGATGATATTACGCAACATTTAATCTCATGAGATCTGTGATCGAACTTTACACAGCAAATATGGCTGTTCTTACTGATTCTGTTATACAGAGCCTACTCTTTACAAACCACACATATAGACTAACGACCACAAACACTGCGTTGGTGTTGTGCGATTGTATTATTTGCAATTAAGAAATCTCTTTGTCAGAGATGGCATTATCTAGCTAAAACGAATGAGAATTTTTATTGCGGCGATTAACGTCATTGGAGTATCTATTTGAACTGCGTTGAACCGATGACAGCCCAGTTACGGCCAATTCCCAGTTAGAAATGTCTTCTCTCCTCATGAAGAAAAGTAATGTATGACCACTGTTGTATGCTTGGCCGGCCGGTGGTTGTTCGTGTGGACAGTCTGCAGTGTTGGCAGTACTCAGGATAAGCAGTGTGGTGACCGAGGACTCTGAGAACTGTCATCATAGCTAGAAGGACTGTCATCATAGCTAGAAGGACTGTCATCATAGCTAGAAGGACTGTCATCATAGCTAGAAGTACTGTCATCATAGCTAGAAGGACTGTCGTCATAGCTAGAAGGACTTTCATCATAGCTAGAAGGACTGTCATCATAGCTAGAAGGACTGTCATAATAAGGACGGTCATCATAGCTAGACGGATCTTAGCTAGGAGTGTTATCATAGCTAGAAGGAGCGTTATCATAGCTAGAAGGAGTGTTATCATAGCTAGAAGGAGCATTATAGCTAGAAGGACTGTCATCATAGCTAGAAGGACTGTCAGCATAGCTAGAAGGACTGTTATCATAGCTCGAAGAACAGAAAGCGTTCGTTCTTTCCCTGTGAGTATTCCCAGCTGTGGCGCATGGCGTGGATGTGTGGCGCGTGTTTTGCCGCAAATGATCATCTTTAGAATCTGGGTAGTATTTAAGTTCTTCACTATATTCAGATTGTTTCCGTGACTTGGAAATTAACTGTTTTTGCTTTCTCTCCAATCTAATAAGAGGAACTATGGTATTGCCTTCCAGATAGCCTCGTGTTCGTTACCTCCATCTTTCTCTAATTGAACCGTTTATGGTAAAAAGCAACGCTGGGTCCGATGGGGGTTACTTTTATCGTCAAACTCAATCAGGTATAATTTTCTTTCGATATTGGACGACGCCATTGTGGCGTTATCTCCCTGACAGCTTACAGAACATGGCAGTCATTAGTGAGCATCTGGAGAACCGTGCTGTCCTACTGTCCTACTGCCCTACTGCCCTTTAGTACTACACTGTAGGAGTACCGGGTACTGCATTACTAGGAGTACTGTATTAGTATATGCTGCTCCAGTGTAGGGGTACTGCAGTTGTAGGAATACTTATTGAGATATGTTCAGGCTAGTGGCGCCTTGATGGAACATGACATGACATTGTCTTACATGTCTATTGAATAATATACAGTACATTAATTGTCTTTACTGAAAATTAATCTATTCCATAAGCTTCTTGAAAAAGACACTGTTCTCTGTTCTAACTGGCGCATAGATTATTGTCAAAACCTTCAAGAAAGTAAGATACGGTATATAAATCAAAAGGTTTACTATTTTGGGAGTGTAAAATATTTCGGCCATCTTTCATACCAAAGAAACACCATTATCTTCTGACTCGCACTGCAATGTTATATGGGAAACTGCGAGCTGACCTTTATATTATGTCTTTGCTTCCTTGTGTGCCAAAAAAAAAGATTAACGTAGATATAGTATTCACAATGTTGAACCATATAAAAGCACAGGGGACACTCTGAGGGATACTCCGGCTGCTTGGTGTGTCACATCATGTGGAGTTTTAGAAGCTGTGAAGAGCATTTGTCCATTAATATGTATTTAGTATTTTATAACATCGAGGGAGCAGGTAATGTGTGTATGTGCAATGTAGGCACATGCACGTACGATACGTACACGATGGTACGTCAGTAAGTTGTGTATGGTAGTCAGTAAGTTGTGTATGGTAGTCAGTAAGTTGTGTATGGTAGTCAGTAAGCTGTGTATGGTAGTCAGTAAGTTGTGTATGGTAGTCAGTAAGCTGTGTAAGTTGTGCTAGTCAACCTTTCTACTGTTAACAGCGACACTTCATGGTGAACTGGGACATGTTATTTTATGCACTCTATTGTTTGCAACTAATAACTCATAGCAGATACTGTTGACGGTTATCGGTACATTAGGACGCGATATCTGGGTCCCGGGCCAAGTCCCACCAAAGATCAATTGAAGTTTATATCAATCATTGGTGTATACGATCGACCGGATTCTCACGTCAGATCGCTGTACAACGACGAGGCGAGATGCAGTTAGCTACTTCCGGTCTGGTCAGAGAGAATGGGGACGTACATTATGCCTGAGCAGTTAATGACAGCACTCCACATTGTGTTGCATGCGGAGATACAGTGTTGGCGGAGATACAGTGGTAGCGAGCAGTAAGCGACTCCAGATTGTCTTCCATCGGAAGTTTCCTCAGAAAATAGCTTTCACAATGCTGTACGACAAGCATCAGCCCATTTGGACATATCCTCTAGAACGTTTACGCTAGTTTTACTTAACGTTAGTGGTATCTGACTTGGTTTTTCCTCATGTCCAATCTAGTAGTTACCTGTGATGTGGCTCTATATATGGCTGCGCGTCATATCGTGCTGTATACTTATAACGACATACCATGCTTGTCCAATAAGCTTTTAAAGCTACCGCAGTAATAACAGCACAATCCAATCAAACGGGATGTCGATGGATGCAAGATATGCCTAGTTTCACGTAAAGCATAACCAGTGTTCTGGCCTGTCGCATCACACAATCTATAGCGCCAGACACGAGAGTATTGAGGAATATATCCAATTCCGTGAGCCTGTGGGCTGCTGGCTGTGGGCTGCTGGCTGCTGGCTGTGGGTGCGTGCTGTGCTGTGGTACAGGAGGCTCGCATGATTGCCTGGAGTCTTACTATCAGACACATCACGGGGCGAGAGGCATGTACAAAGGAATTAATTACAGCGTACACGGCCGACATGATGATTATCATTGTTCAGGTGAACCGGTCCAGTCGCCAGTGTTCCGTGTCAGTACCTGTCCCATGTCAACTTACACACTGCGTTACGAGTGCAGGTGTGCAGAATGCATTAAGTGCCTGTGGTATGAATATGGCGCCCAGACGACTGTC
Organism: Lepetodrilus elevatus; assembly: GCA_034780755.1. NCBI lineage: Eukaryota > Metazoa > Mollusca > Gastropoda > Lepetellida > Lepetodrilidae > Lepetodrilus > Lepetodrilus elevatus. Next base: position 8,699 of record JAVCKZ010130999.1, read on the forward strand.
AGCGGCGCTCTTGAAATGTCCATCTGTCATGCTGACAGTGTTACGAATGTCACGCCAACTGTCATGTCAACTGTCATGTCAACTGCCATGTCAACTGTCAATGTCAACTGTCATGTCAACTGCCATTTCAACTCAATGTCAACTGTCATGTTAACAGCAATGCCAACTGCAAGCTAGTATGATCCAATGCCACATACGTCATGTCACTGTGCCATTAGTAGCACCAGGCGCGCCACGATGACATCGTAAAGAAGCGGACTAGCGTTACTGCGGACATGACTGGCGGTGGGTTCCTCGGTGTCGTCCGTCAGCCGGTGCCGGAGTGACGAGACTGTGTGAGAAGTCTCGTCCCAAACACACGGATGTTCACACGACGTCAGAAAAGTAGTTCTCCGCGTCCAGGAAGATCTCCTCGTGGTGCTCGCAGACACGCGTCCTGTGACTGAGGCGGGGTCGGGTGATAGTTCTAAGCTTGCTTCCTCGTGCTAGATTAGCCACAGTTGGGCTCAGTTCCGGTGTAAGGCAAACTCTGACGTGTAGATGTCCTGTATACGTCCTGTGTTAGTCCGGTTTTAGTCCTGTGCTGGTCCTGTTATGTACGTGTGCAATCATGGTATAGGGGACTATGGAAACTATAGAAACAATGGAAAGTATGGAAATTGCAAGTGATAGCCAACATGGCGAGTATACTCGGTAGAAGCCGGACTGGCGTCAGGAAAGTCTGCCCGTCAGTATTAGATGGATACTCCTGGTAACACTCGTATTCATAGATGTAGATACTGTGGAGAGATTAACACATGGAGTGTACCTACGTACAGATCGACGTGTGGCTCTTAGCATTGTAAGTCCCACTGTATAGACACAGTAACATACATAAGTTATATAGTGCACAGAAGTACATGTTGTATATACACGCAGTACGACGTGCACGGACGTACTAATGTTTCAGTCTTACTGTATCCTAATGTTTCATCATCGCAAATGGGTGAAAGATTCCCGAAGCGAAATTACACTTCATAATAACTACCGTATTGTATCGTTAAATGACGAAATATAAACTTCGTTTGTTGAAGAACGAGTAAAAAGTAACACAATAATAATAGCAATGACAATATAGTAACGGATTCTAATCATGAAACATATTAAATATCTGTTCTCTTTCCTTTACAGAGAGTCAAGAAAACCAGAATGCCAAACCGAACCTGTTTCCGACGGGCGAATTCACCTGCTCACGTGCCACAAGAGAAGTGTGTGAGGACATTCGTGGGAACATTGCCTTTAGACTTGGATATTCACTGAGAACCTCAACACTACCCACATCAAGAGTCTTTCATCTCAGTGACATCTCCAGCTCGTATAATGGAAAACTCCACGGAAGTACTTCCTGTTAACATCTCCTACCTGTATATCTACGACAACGCCACAGCCAACGGTACAGGCGAGGTGATTCGGTATACGACACACATACCTCGGTATAGCGAGGCGTTGATGATAGTGATATGTTTCTTCCTCATCTCCATGATTCTGGCCACCATCGTGGGCAACGTGTTCGTCATCACCGCCATCTTGATAGAGAGGAGTCTGCAGGGCGTGTCCAACTACCTGATCCTGTCGCTAGGGGTCACTGACCTGATGGTGGCGGTGCTGGTCATGCCACTCAGTCTGGTCAAGGAGATGAGCGTGCACTGGTACATGGGCGGCGAGGTGTGCGACCTGTGGATCTCCATGGACGTGCTCTGTTGCACAGCATCCATCCTCCACCTCGTCGCCATCTCGCTGGACAGGTTCTGGGCGGTGTCCAACATTGACTACATCCGGCGGCGGTGCGCGCGCCAGATACTCATCATGGTTCTAATTGTGTGGCTAGTGTCTGTCAGTATTTCCATTCCGCCTCTGTTTGGCTGGAAACACGAAGGTGACCCTTATCTGACAGGCGAGTGTATGATTAGTCAAGACTACGGATATACAATATTCTCCACAGTCGGTGCGTTCTATTGCCCACTTACGCTTATGCTTGTGCTTAATTTCAAAATATACAAAGCGGCGAGGTCACGGATCCGGAAAAAGAAATTCGGCGGAAGACCGCGTCCGGTCCTAGTCCCAGTGGTGCAAGTGGTGGAAAATACCCAAAATCCTTCGAGAAATTCTTCAGGAAGTGACGTCAGTCAAGATGGCTTTAGCATGTATAATGGTTCGTGTGCGAATATGAACGAGATTTCTCGAATGGAGAGTACGTTTGAGGGGTCGGACGAAGTTCAAAATGGCAATGGACTTCAAGTGAACAATGGCCTCTTGGGATCGAACCCGAACCCAGCCTTCGGGCCGTCGCTTACAGTGCCTGGTAGTGTGTGTATGTTGTCAAAAAATAGGTCAAACAATAATAGTAAGAGAGTGAAGAACAGAGAGAAGGAGAAGTTCCGCAAGGAGAAGCTAGAGATGCGGAGAGAGCGGAAGGCAGCGCGAGTGTTGGGGATCATTACAGGTGCTTTCGTCGTGTGCTGGCTCCCCTTCTTCATCATGGCGCTAGTACTGCCGTTCTGTGCGGACCACTGCTACTTCCACCCCATCATCATGAGCTTCTTCTTGTGGCTGGGCTACTTCAACAGCCTGCTGAACCCTATCATTTACACCATCTTCAATCCAAGTTTCCGGACGGCCTTCAGAAAAATATTCGTCAGAAGACTGAGATTTGTGAAGAGGTGAAACTGTGATCTCATTGTGTCCTGTTTGTTTTCAATGCCTGATGATATATATATATATGTACCAAACAACCTGCTCTCCTTTACAGACTTGTCCACGTGGATCAGCTGAAAGGGATTACATTAAAATTAAATTTCCTAATAATAAATTCTATTAATATATTATTATATTTATATATTAGTACTTGTAAGGCAAAGATGTTGCTACTGTAGTTTGCCGACGTGTTGTGTGACTAGGACTATAACAGTTGGCCCCCCACCATGACCGGATGTTGATGTAGACATTGTGAAAACATTTTTGTATGTTGACTGGTAAAATATTCAAAGTGGAACAAGAATATGCCAATTTCACGTTGGCGTCGACTCATGCTCAATTTGTTTCCTGGTTTCACTTACTCCTGTCTTGTCCTCAGCTCAAAACCAGGTATATGTATATATGGTTATATTATTACATTGTTACATTCATACATTGTCTTGTTAAGCACGAGTCTTGTCCAACGTGTAATGCGCATGTATTTGTTCTAAAAAACTGACTGATTTTGAGTTCCTTGCAAACGCTTTACAGTTTCTTTGAAGTGAAAAAACGGTGCTGTTGCAATAGTGATTATAATACGAGGACATTGATGCAACTTTAGTTAACAATCACACTGTCAAAACCATGTTTGTTCTAACATTTCTTAGTCTGCATTATGTGGTTTGTATAGTGTTCTATAGACACGCATGATTACGACGGAATCCGAGTGAGGAGAGTGGTTGTCTGTACATATTCAATAAGAATGATTCATTATTCCACTGTGTACACTTTCAGCCTTGCTATATGCATACCAGGGGGTATCACTGAAAGGGATTTCGTTAGACCGTGTTGTATGACCCCTATGACCCCAATATATCATACGACCGGGACTTTCAACCTGAACGCTTTGTTCCTAGATATATGTTAAACGTCATAACTGTGTCAGCCAATCAGCACCTCTCTGGCATTGAAGAATACTGGTACAGCAATGTCATTACAACTAGAACGGTACCAGTCGTCCCTGGTAAGACGTAGACTGGTTCTATGCCCAGCATGCAGTGTCAGGGAGGTGCTGTTGACTTTACTGATCTCAGACTTGTCGGAGCGCATGCATCACTGGGAACTTCTGGACTTCCGGTTGATTGTCCGTCGCATGATGTGCAGCTGAAGTGGCTCCGCATCATGCTGGCCGCGATATACTGAACAACACGATTTAACAACAACATCTCTTTCGGCGTTTCTCCCAGTGTACAGTTATATGGTTATATTACTAAAGTGTGTTATTATACAACGTGGTGTTACTATGTTCCTGCGACTTGTGGATATCTTGTCATAATATGATTATTTCGCAAAGGTTTTACATAATATATAGTAGATAGCAATAAATGATACTGTCGTATTGCCCGTATGTAAATAATGCCCAAATTTCATTATGTGAGTATATCGTTCTACATTCGTATTTCAATACAATAACTATTTTTTACTGTCGCTTCGTCACGTGATAACGTCTAATGATAAGCCCTGCATTCTTTATTATGGGTAACACGCGACAAAGTCAATCGGAGTATCTCGGCTGACTTGTACGATAATCCAAACGAGACATTCCGATTGGTCTGTGGCTGTTTACATCATTATTCTATGCTCCTGGTGCATACTTCATATATGCAAATTCACGACACATGGATGCATCCTCATGCAAATAAAGTATCATATGAAATAAACATGAGAATAGTTCTTCCTGAGGACCATCCCCACCCTGCCACAAGTGTACCACTGCAGTGGTCCTGTCTCATCCACTGAGGTGTGTGTGCATTAGAACGCTTCCAGGATTGTGAAGGACGTCTCATCTATGACTACATGATGATGATAACAATGATACTGATTAGTGTAATGCTACCAATGCCGGCTAGTTGGTTGAATTGTGGCTTAGTGCCACATTCAAGATTATTTCACTCATAGGCTGTCATAGCATGGCTTGAATGTTTTGTGTCTACATCCCCTGTTTGTACTAAATGAGATGTTCACCCATCGGTTAGTTGTACAAATCCTGCAATTGTATAACATTAATAATAATAATAATAATAATAATGATTGAATTTATATAGCGCATAACCCACTCAGACACCCGATACTGACCCCTAGCCGACCGGTCTTTGATTTGTACCTTAAATAATGTGCAGAGATGGGATGGGAAAGAAGTGTTGAGGTACTAAGTACCATCTCTTAATGTCTTGAAGTACGACCATGAATTGAACAGAAACAGGACCACTGTCGATCCTGGGATTCGAACCAGAGTTGCAATTGCTGGATTGTGTTTAGCATCTTATATCACACCCACCCACAGAACCACCAACACACCGCTCTAACCACTATGTCAGGGATACGACGTCGTCAACTAATTATCATAACAGAGCACTTTGGTTTTGTAGCAAATGATCATATCAACGGATCTGGTAAAGTATTACATGGGAAATTGCATCTTGAGTAGATCTGGAAATAAGTATAGGTAAATTCCTTTGAATACCGTGAATGAAATGTTTTTATCCCAAACTATATCCCGCAAGAGGGAATGGATCCCTTTGTCGGAAATGCCAGTCGCCTAGAGGATGTGCGGTAGAGTAATGACGTCACAGCCGACAACTGGACTTCCGGTCAGCCATTAGATATGACTTGAGGTAATTGCAGTTAATGGCGTGAAGATTGAGAGCCACAGAGGCAGGTGTTTATCACAAGTGCAGTACGCGTGCATTAAGGACAATTTGGCGGCTGTATACTTCCGGTTTGAAACAAGACGCTGGTGTTCGACTCCACAGTGGCAAGTGCTGAAATAACGCACAGTAAGTCCACCTGGCCCCCGTTTCACGACGGCCTCCTAAAGTTAGCAGCTCCTAAAGTTATGATCCAGTTAATCACCTCCTAAGTTAGATGCCGATTTAAGATGGATATTACTTGAGACATGGTCGGAAAACACTTTAGGAGGTTATAACTCGGGTTAGGAGTTCCTAACTAGTTAGGACACCGTCGTTAAACGGGGGCCTAGAGTCTGTATGCAGCTGAGTGTATGAAGCGCTAACTCGGTGTTACGCACGGTGTTTAAACCAATTAAATGCTCACCCGTTCTCAAATGGCAATTTCAAAATAATGTTTCCTAAATTTCAAAATCCGGGCAATTTATCCGTAGGTTCGTATTATTTAGTTTTTGTATTTTCTTTAGTTTGTTGTTGTTGCCATGGAACCCTTCCTGGCGTACATGTTTTATGGTCACATAATGTCTGCTTTACAAACGTGTATCTGAATCTCGTCCGCCCTTTATGTGACTCGGAGTTCAAGAAATGTTAACGTGAGAAATATTCCCGATCCTTAGATCTTAGTTTTCAAGATCAACGGACACGCACTGAGCTGTAGCTTTAATTAGATTGCTTTTAGAAACAATTAGATTCCAGAATGAGCCGTAAATTTACATTGTAAAAGTCTTACCAGAAAAGCTCATTAAAGTTGATGTTTTGACAAGAAAGCGAAAAGGAGATTGAACTATTGGACAAGAAAATATCTAAACAGCTGATGCTCGCAGCCGGTAAGCCTTTGATGGGAAATAAATTCAAAACATTAATCTGCGGAGTAAATTGTTAGGCGTGTAACTACAGGGATGCTACTACCATCTGAACGGCACTTTCTAGAACAGATATGTTTTTGAGTACATTGAGTAATTCAGGGAAGTTGCCTATAACACAAGATGTGATCACAATCTACCGTGGACGAGCGAGTTGTGGGTAATTGCGTGTTGGCTGTGGGTGTGGGATGTATGAGTATATATGTGATGATGTTGCGCCTACATGTATGTGGACTATGGATGTGGGCTGTGGGCTGTGGGCTGTGGGCTGTTGGTTGTGTGTGTGTGTGTGTGTGTGTGTGTGTGTGTGTGTGTGTGTGTGTGTGTGCGTGTGCGTGCGTGCGTGTGTGTGTGTGTGTGTGCGTGCGTGTGTGTGTGTGTGAGTTTGATGGGTGTGGGTTGTGGGTTTTGGTTATGTGTTAGTAACTGTGGGTTTGATAGGTGAGAGATGTGGGTGTGGGTTGTGTGCGTGAAAATGTGTGTTTTGGCTGTGGGTATGTGTTTGTGCGTGTTAGTTGTGGGTGGTCGGGTGTGAATGTGGGCGGTGTGGGTGTGGTTAAGTATGCTTGATAGCGTCAAACATCAGACCATTGTAAGTGTGAGGTAGATATCATGAATTACACATTTCACTGGACACTTATGACAAATGGTACGCATACCATGATACACATCGAATGGTACACAGCGCATGGTCCACATCGAATTGTACACAGCGCATGGTACACATCGAATGGTACACATCGAATTGTACACAGCGCATGGTACACATCGAATGGTACACATTAAATGGTACACAACGCATGGTACACATGGAATCATACTCGAATTGTACACAACTCATGGTACACATCGAATGATACCCACGGGATGGTACACATACATGGTACACAAGGGGGTGGTATCTGGAACAGTGGAGAAGCAACAACTCATCGTCATGTATGTATTATTTGTTCGCATTCCGACATTTAACACAAGATCTGAATCTACAACATTTTTGGGATTTTATAGAAGGCCAATGCATCATCTATTATGTAAATGCAGTAAGTAGTCTATATGTGGGTTATCACTGGCGAGTGTTGGACTAGCTCCAGCCTGTTCATATTGACCTTTCTATGACTTTCATTATTGAAATGTTATCGTTTTAGCGTTTCCAAAGCGACATATGGCGAAAAGGATGTACACAACAATGTGCGCAAACATATGTCATCACGCAGATGTCCTCGCGCAGATATAGTGACCTCCATGATTGTAGTGTAGTGACATCGTGTATGTAGTGACCTCCATGATTGTAGTGTAGTAACCTCGTGTATGTAGTGACCTCCATGATTGTAGTGACCTCCATGTATGTAATTAATTGTGCATACAGCTATGGTTCAGTACACGTGAATGATTTCAGCACAAACTATTTGACAGGTAATTATATACAGGTTAAATGTGTCTCGATTAAACCCAATAGCACACAATAATTGTCTGTTTTAAGTAAAATTGTACCTATGGTAAATGTATCTGTAAATATAATGAGAGTGTGTCCACTGAGGTGAATACTAATCTGGCTCGTGCCGAATACTTATAGCAGATAGCGCCCAGTGGGAATATTAGTTTGAATAAATGTTTAATAACTTACAGTCTGCAACATGATACATACTAGATAAAGCAGTATTACCCTCTCTCTTTTTCTCTCGTTCTGTCTCTCCCTCTCTCTCTCCCTCTCTCTCTCTTTCTCTCTCTCGCTGCTAGGTTAGTCTCAGACACAGCACTCCGTGGCATCTACGGTTGTCTCCAGTATAGTGACGACTACGGCAACGTAAACTAACAAATCATTCATTCAATCGTAGAGTAAAACTGAGGTTGGATCCAATTTCTCGAAAAACAGATGCATAACTTAATTGCTATTTAGAATTCAGTTTATAATTTGACTGAGATGAGGTTTTTAGTCAACAATAGTAACAGAGTTTTATTATTCCAGTAATTTACATTTCTGAGTTTTCTTGAGTTTAAATAAAAATCACTTGGTTTCTTATATTTCTTGGACTTTGTTTGTTTCGATAAAATAAAGCCTATTCCATATCTAACATGAGAACTACAAGCAGCATTGTTCATCGATTCAGAATAAATAATATATTTAAATGTCTATACAAAATAAGGTTGCGAAATAAATCTATATTTCACCACAAAGGAGTAAAAACATCAAAATAATTGGAGTACAAACATTTTATTCTGTAATGGGACATAAATGTATTTGACTGTACGGCCTATTATATTCCAGTGATTGAGCAGTTGGCCTGCAGGAAATGATGTTACGACAGTTCATGCTTTGATCGTAACTTGAATTCTCTGTGGCATCGTTGTCCTAAAATAATTGCACAATCTCATGTTACAATCTGTTACATCTTATGAAAGTAATAATAAATAATATCAGTGTTTGTCAGTTGCATTGAGTGATACATATATATTATGTATTCAATCAATTGACGCTAAAAGTCGCGGACTCATGCATCGAATGGGCAATAGGGAAATCAATGGTTATCCTAATATACGGGCGGACAAGTGATCGTGCCATCGTGATCATATCAATGTGGTCATTTTACTATAATATATTTTCAGGAAATTGCAATTCAGAGCGTCTAATTTTAGAATTATTCCATTTCGCTGCTTCGATCAGATTGCCCAATATAACAGTTAGCAATCCAGCATTGACGTCATGGAACAGACCAGCCCCAGTAGACCACTCACACCACCTAGTACATAGACGCGTGTACGTATTGTCTACCTCGGACACCCACCACACACACCATACACTCATGGATGTGTTAGAATATGCACCAGTCACCAGTCACCATTCACCAGTCACCAGACTAAGGTGCATTCATCCCGCGTACCGACAGCAAACACACTTCGGACTATGGCCGGATATGCACCAGTCTATGGAATATTCATTGTCTATCTCAGTCATACCATTCCGATAATCAGAATATTAACTACACGCCAGCTTCTGATATACAGTGTTTACTTACACTGTGGCGGGTTCCGGTATAGCCAGAATGACTGGGATCACGCATTGGTATGCTCACCACGCTCACCATGCTCAATAGGGAACATTCAATGGTGGCCATCAGATAACCTCTGATACATGCCGGGCCAACCCATGTTTGGCTTGTTACGTCTTGGGGTATGGAGGTCAGATCGATGAGGTATTTCAGACCAACTTTGTGTTTGGATTCTGGGCCTCCTCATTAACACGGCACTTCAACACTCTGCAGGGCGTCAGTTCGCATTATTACAGTCATGATAAGTTCAAATGAACGTGTTATTTCTCAGGGGAGAAAGTGTCGAGAGATTGGGTTTTGAGTCAACTTGATTTCCACGGCTTTCTTTGATTTTCCAACACTTCATTAAATTTAATCCAGAGTCCCCACTGCGTACAAATAGCCACACGCGCCACAGAACTTGAATATGCCCAGCAAATGCCTGCATTTATTCAGAGAGGGTGAACAAAATAAGATCGACAAATTATTCCAAATCGCTTTTACGTAAATTGTGTAACATTGTATAATGTGCGGACCTTTTAATGTGACAGTGTGTCGCTATGACGACTCGTGAAGTTTAAATTGCCTGAAGACAGGCATCAAAAACAAGTATTTCTAAGAAAGCCGCATGTAAGTCCACTAAATTTGCCCTTAATATTGCCGTGGCTTTCCTTAAAGTGGACAATAAATATTTCTCCGTTGTTCTCGTATGTCCATGTCATATACACTGTATAATATATATATCGACATACCTTTCCTTTCAACTTTGTCTAAATCGAATACTTCTCCTCAACATAAGAACCACTGGAAATTGTATAATTTAATATGTAAATATCATAGAGTAGTTTGATCTTTGCCACCCGTCTCCCGTTGAAAGTTTGATACCTGACACCAGCGTACGTCAGAGATGGTAATGCAGGCTCACCCAGGACAGTTGTATCCGTACGGCGCCGGTCAGCGAATATCTCATAGTGTTAGATGTGTGGCAATCTACAGTTGACTAGCATTAAGATGACCTAGGCGAGCAGGAGCTGGTGCCCGTTGCACAACGCTCTTGTAGGCTACAACTATTGTAACGTCAACGCTTTCTATTTGTGACGGGAACCCAGTTACAACTATTGTAGCACTACAAGAGCGTCGTGCAACGGGCACCTGATTGGGGGACGTCTAGTGCTCTTCACACCACCCTGTCATTGCATGATCTGACAGTCGATGTATGGTATGACTGTCAATGTATGGTATGACTGTGGTATGACTGTCAATGTATGGTATGACTGTCAATGTATGGTCTAGCTAATATTACTGAGATTGAGTCGAGATCAGCTGAGAGTGAGCTAAGATAGATTTGAGTACGGCACCCAGTGTACGGGCGACCGGAAGTCCGGAGAGCAACTTTAGTGGCATAGATAGAGACTAACTACATCGTCTAGGTTTTATGTCATCTTCAACACAAAGAAAGATCCAAGTAAATTGACAGTAATTTTCTATATCGCCGAATTGATTTTCAATTCGCCGTTTTTGATTTGAATTACACGAAGAACGAGAGAGATGTGAGAATAAAATAGTGACACCGCAGCTGTGCTATGTGGTCTGTGTGATGTGTGTGATGTGACTGTGTGATGTGTGTGATGTGACTGTGTGATGTGTGTGATGTGGCTGTGTGATGTGTGTGATGTGACTGTGTGATGTGTAGGACAGGCATGGTGAGGACAGGGTGGCGTGGTTGGCTGAAACAGTCACAGGTGCTGCTATTGCGGGACGGAATCGTTTTAGCAGAGGATGTCTTGATAAACCTCGAGAAGAAATTAATATTACGACTTGGATGGCAGTGGGCTGGATGGATTACTGGATTTACAGACCAATTCGTTAAAATAGTGCTGTTTACAGCCACTGGGCCTTCACAATGACGAATCCTTTCCTGAAAACCCATCAACAAGACATTCATCTGGCATCGTACATCAAAGAGGTGTTGTCGGTTGTGTCCTAATATGTAGCCTCATGTTCATCACAACCGAAAACAGAAATGTCTACAGAATTCAATCTGGATATTCAGCGCATCAATTTCACGTCACCTATACCAACCTATGTACACCATAGATACAACCCATGTTAACCTATATATACACCAACATTCCACCCATATAACCTCTATGCCAACCCACACAACCATGTAGCCTCACACAACCATGTACTTGTTCTACCATGCTACATTCATTGACATTAATCCCATAGTTGTCAGTAAATATATCCATATAGTAATACTAATATAGTACACACGTTATCCTGGTCTCTCGCTCTCCATTGGAATTACAAGTGAATGAAGAATTATGGTCAGGCCATTGATAAAACGTAATTAAGAGTTCTGAATGGATGGACCTCTAACTAGCGTCCGTATGTAGACAAATAACGTGCGCAGAGTATCGAGCATCAATCTCTGGTCTGGGACGCCGTGACAACACGTGTTTTAACGGAGGAGGATTTGGTAAGGCCTTGCTTAAAGTGACCCCCTTCTCTTCACTCAGACTGATGGTCGGGACACAATTATCCCACACATGGCGACATAATCAATGACCAGCCAGGAATAGTGTCCTTAGTCAGACGGAGTGTCCGAGCTGACCAGGCGCGGGGCGGGAGTTATCGCTGTCTTGATTGAAACTTTCTCAATAAGAGCAGGCTGGAATTTGGAGATTTTTACTTTAAAAGACAGGCAGGTATATAGCAAACATACTCTCGCATTTGGAGTTAAACTGTAACCCACCCAGCCCATGGCTAGTCAGACCGTGCACACAACATACACTGTTGATTCGGTACCATCGATAGAAACAATTCGAAAACGTGCTTCTACATATCTCTAAATATAATGCTGAAACTAAAAAGGGAGGTATTTTATTTCAAATACAGAAGCAAAGTTACTAACAAAAAGGTCAACCGTAAAGACTGCAGGTCGTCTGTCGCCAGAGGTCTTGACTTAATTAAGTTACCTATATAAATAATGTCCGTCCCACTAGCATCTAACATGTAAATATTCCTATGTGACTATCTCACTTTCAAAACTTAAATCCAATATTGAATACGGCCCCTGGGAAACAAGAAATTATCTCTGAATTCAGAAATCCTGAAATAATACATCTCCAGTCCAACCTATAATCTGCTCAGCAAGAAAACTGTAGTAAAGAGCCCTCGTGTCTTCGTGTAAACAACGAGCTCCTCCAATCTGCGGACTAGTGTGCTGCATCAGTTCCTGGCCGTTCTGCTGCATCTAGAAGCTGTTCTTCAACACATCGCAATCTCATCGGCTATCATTAAGTCCGGTCTCCTAGAAAACCACCAACCTGTCTTCATTAACGGTGTAGCTGAAGACATGGTATGGTTTCACTGCGGATTTCCATGATGTTCTAATTGTATCGTGACCAGGCGACATCGGACTTTGAACTAAGGATGGTCTGAGATTGAATCTGTAAGTAGACAACACCAAACTCTGCCTGAGATTCACGACTACAGGGAATACCGTAATACCAACATCAACTGAACTGGCATTTACATCAGTTGTGTTCAGAGCACATTCAAGTCAACAATTAGATGAAATAACTACCGGTAGTTTCTCAAGCTGAATGAGTCTCATGTTGTATTGTTTGTATCAACCAAACCTAACTTCCAGGCCCCCGTTTCACGGCGGCCTCCTAAAGTTGTGAGCTCCTAAAGTTATGACCCAGTATATCACCTCCTAAGTTAGATGACGATTTAAGAAGG
>JAVCKZ010131110.1:0-21776 GCA_034780755.1 Lepetodrilus elevatus
ACAAACCTAAAGGGATGAAATGAAGGAAAACATTAACATTATAACATGTATGTGGCTACCATATTGGAAATTATCCTATGTATCAATCATTGTAAATACAAACAAACGAGAGAGTATACCAGCTTATAACTATTAGGAACAAACCGAATAATTATGTACCTGGGAACCTATTCCCGAAACGCCCCTACGAAACGCCCCTATTGTTTTTCATACATCTCGCTCTCCCTCTCTCTCCCTCTCTCGCCCTATCTCTCTCTCTCTCACACATACATACATTATATTTCTCTCTATCTTTATATCTATCTCACGAATAAATGTACTCGCATAATTATACATATATTTCTTTCTTTCGTTCCATCTATCTACCTCTCTCTTTTCTATCTATCTATCCTTATCTCTATTCCTCTCTCAATATCACTCTTTATCTCTCTCCTCTCATCTTTCTCTCTTTCGCTATATATATACCTCTATCTACCTCTCTCGCTCCCTACATATCTATCTCGTAACGCACACATACACTTTCTCTCTGTCAGTAAACATTTCCGGAGTTAAAGTATTCCAGGGGCGTGTATGTATATGATGACACTGTCCATACCTCATGCAGCTCTAACCTGTGTTCTATGTTTCAGTACTGGTTCGACCCCCAGCTGACATGGGACACCAGTCAGTACGACAACATCGCCTCCATCAGGATCCGGCCTGACGCCGTGTGGACGCCGGACATTGTGCTCTTCAATAAGTGCGTACACATATTAGTAATAGTAACAGTAATACAATGACATCCAGTAATCTCATAGAGATGACCAGTAAACACATGGCATTATTCTCTTTGATGAATATTTACTTTCTCAACTATAGTTTGGCATTAAATGCATTGACCCCCCTATTTCGTAAATTATCTCGGTAAATATTTCATGGAATGAAAAAAACATACGCCATTTCCTAATTGCATTCTACCTAACCAAAATTTACAAATTAAAAATATTTCACCGGTAATAAAACATCTGTTTATATAACGATCACCAAATATTTTGACTAAGTAGTATTTTATGCAGAGGGACGACGTTTGAAAGAATGAACAGACAAATAGGCTGAATTTGCACGTGCGGGTATGTGAAGAAGAGCCTTTTTACCCGTTTCTTCTTGCGAACGTCGCCCCTCTGCATAACATAATACTTAGTCAAAATAGTTGGTGATCGTTATGTAAACAGATTCTTTTATTACTAGTGCAATATTTGTATTTCTTGTTTTGGTTAGGTAGAATGAAATTAGAAAATGGAGTTTTTTGTTTTTCATTCCATGAAGTATTTACCGAGATAATCTACGATAGTTTCATGCCAAACTATATTTAATACTTTCCATAATCTAAATGCATCATACGGTGTAGGATGCTAGATTGTATTCAACTGATGTCTATACTAAACTGTACGGTCCATTGTACATTTATATTTGGGTTGGTACAGATTGGTTGGTAGAGTGCGATTGGTAGAGTGTGATTGGTACACTATGGTCTGTTGCATGTGAGTTATGTAATGATCCGTCAACAACATGTCTTTCACGGTTCTTTAATGTGTCCTGTATTGTTTCAGCGCTGATGGTAAAGTGCGGTTGGTAGTGTGGGTGGTACAGTAGGGTTGTTACAGTGTGGTTGGTTGAGTGTGAATTATGTAATGTTTCTTCGTCAACATGTTTGTCACGGGTCTTCAATGCGGTGTCCTGTTTTGTTTCAGCGCTGATGGTAACTACGAGGTAACGTACAAGTCCAACTGCGTCATTTACGCCACAGGGGAGATCAACTGGATCCCGCCGGCCATCTACCAGAGCTCGTGCTCCATAGACGTGGAATACTTTCCCTTTGATCAGCAAGAATGTGAGATGAAGTTCGGGTCGTGGACATTCCAAGGCAACCAACTCTCGTTCGGATTCGCGAATGATCTGGACAAGTTGGACCTGACGGATTACTTAAAGAGTGGTACGTGGGACCTCATCGACGGACCAGGCTTCATGATCAACGAAACCCAGACTAACGGGATCCGGAAGTTGATTGTGTTCAAATTTATTCTGCGGAGGAAAACGTTGTTCTACACAGTGAACCTCATCATCCCGTGCGTCCTCATCAGCTTCGTCAGCGTGTGTGTCTTCGCCTTGCCCGCAGACGCCGGCGAGAAAATCACCCTGTGTATTTCTATTCTCCTCGCCCTTGTCGTGTTCTTGTTGCTAGTGTCAAAGATTCTACCGCCATCTTTACGGATACCGTTGATAGCCAAATATCTACTATTTACGTTCATTATGAATATTATTGCAATTCTGTCGACTGTTATAATTATTAACAGGAATTACCGAACTCCTCGCACTCACCAGATGCCCATGTGGGTGAGACGAGTGTTCCTCTACTATATTCCTAAGGTGTTGTTCATGAAAAGACCTGATCACGAGGAGCGATGGAAGAAGAAAGTGGATACACCGCCGGCTTCGTATCAGAACACGCCCGAGACTCGACGGGTCCCTCTCAACATGACCTCTGACCTGCTGGAGTTGACCGAGATCCACCACCCACACTGCAAGCTAAACCCTCCGCTGGACAGGGGCAAGGGCTACGACGACGAGGACGACGGTGGCTTCATCATGACGCCGGACCTGTACAAAGCCACGGAAGCTGTACGGTTCATTTATCGCCATCTAAAGACGGAGGAAGAATACGAAACGGTGAGCTTTCGAATTATGATGTTCGTAATCATATGACGTTAAATACTAGTATTTGAGGTTTGAAAGTCGTCGGTAGGTTATGCATATGCTACGTTACCTAGACAAGTAACCATGTTGGAACCGTCAATGAAATAGACATTTCGTAAATTATTGATATCGACAGATCATGTGAAGTACCTGCCAGGAATTACATACTATAAGTATCAGTTATAGTATACCAGTGATTTACCAGTAATAGTAGTATACATATGATTTTAAATTTAGGAATATACAAAATGAACATGTCGTATGCCTCGCTGTACATTCTAGCCCGAGAAGCTCTGACCGTCATAGTACAGCTGTACTACATATACAAATATGTTCATTACCGTCTACCTATTAGCTGGGATGTGAAGGTGCAGAGGCACACTGTTGACCTCTAGTTACATGTGATGTTGATTGCCCTGCAATGGTTGTCCTATATATCGTGTTCTGTCTTCCTACAGGTTTTGGACGACTGGAAGTATGTAGGTCGAGTTCTGGATCGTATCATGCTGCTGACATTTCTCCTGGTGACATTTGGTGGCACTGTTGGTATACTGGTCAACGCGCCGCACATCCTGGAGTATGTCGACCAAGATGCAATCCTGGCCAACCTGAAAGATCCCCCAGCGTGACGGAACTCTCAGCATCACGTGCTTGACTTCAATGACAGATCCAGAGATCAGATGCAGTGGACAGCGGCGCTAGCATCTGACTGGCTCACGCTCGTGTCCTGTGTGGTCATCGTGACGATAAAGAACGGGTCTCAGTGCGGTTCCTGTGTGTGGGTACTGGCGTCTATCACACCTAGACATGAACAGGCAAATAATAAACAAAACATGCAATCTTCTCCTTCAAGGAACATAACGACCTCTGTGGGTTTACTGTGTATAATATTGTATTGATATTTTAGAGGATATTTATTTATTTATTTCCCTATTGTGACCGTATTTGGGCATGTCAGCTGGTATGACATACGACTCCGCAGCTCTTGACAACACTGTCTATTGTAGACGATGTCCACTACCCGTGGCTGGAGCAGTACACTCACTTGATGCTTCATCAAACAGATATTTTAGAGCGTGTGGTTTCAATGTATGTGTATATCCTACATAGACCTCTGGGACACACTCACAGTTAACAATAACCAGCTGCGCTTCCAAGACTCCCTCTTCCAACACTTCATATCATCAAAGTTAGTTCTGTGGATTTGAAGAAAATAGATACACCTCGAGCTACGCGTTTCCAGACTTTTTCATCCACCAATAAGTAATCTTATGGATATTAATAAGTATGTGTTAATGTTCATGTAAAGAAATGTTAACTCTTCATACTCCTATTCTGTCTATGTTTCCATACTTCCCCATTCTTTAGCTCTCCATGGTTTTAGCTCACCTGGTTTAGCTGTCCATGGTTTAGCTATCCATGGTTTAGCTCACCGTGGTTTAGCGGGTTTCGGATATTATCTCATAATCCATAGTTATGTATGTTGTGTGGCACCTGGGTTCGCTTTATAATAAACCGATTTTTAGAAACTGGTCTCTGTTTCTTGATTCAACTCGTACAGTAGCGCATAGAACTATTGACAGCATGTTTGTATCAAAGATAACTATACGTGTAGATATCATTGACATGCCACGACTATACCCATACACATGTACACATTGTACTACAATAACTATTGGTGTGAAGTCGAGGATATACTGCTGCAGAGGTTCCTAGTCCGAATTCACCCAGCCTACAAGATAAGTTTCCTAATATAGCTATCTCACAGGTACTCTTATGTCGGTTTACCAGTATTAGTAAATTAATTATTATTTCTTTTCAATCAAATTGCTCAAATAGTATATACTATTTAATCATAACCTTGTCTCTTTCAACGTTTTATACATTATGTAGGCATGGCATGGACACAATCTAACCACCAAGTATAGTTAGTTGGTTCTCAGGAAATACAGTTACGCTACACACTATATCAACTGAAATCAAGCCACACCAGTAAATTCCTGGTCCACATCGAGATCGTGAACATATTAAACAGTGCGTTTAGGTAAATGCACTTTTTTCCTGAAAGAAAACTGCTCACGATAGTACATGAGATAACATATATAGTATTCATTCTCTACACTTTGCTAGCATCATACTCTAAGGAATGCCCGTCAAATTGGTGCACGTTGATGTGTTCCAATCATATCATTTCTGGACGCTAGACAGTACAGTGGTGCTCTAGTTTGAGATAGCGAACCCGTCTCAGCTGCCTTGTAGTGTATATTACTTCTATGCAAATACGTCTCCCTGGTTTCGCAGAAAATATCTAAGAATGTATTTTAATTCGATATCTTGCTGATATATAACTTACTGGATTGAACTGTCTGCGGAAAAACCAAGAGAAAGAGAACACCAGTAAGATTATTGACGCAATCCGAAAAGCTCACCATAATACTATACGTTTCATTACCCAACCCTCTGTATAAAATACTGATAATCTCCTTATGATCAAAGGTTGCATCAATATGTAGATACGCACATTCATGTCAAGCAGAGCCTATAGATACATCAAGCAATTCTGGTCGCAAGCAATGTGCAAAGTAGTGTAGTAAACAAGCTGGACGTGTAGGATTTAGTTGACTTTTACGACGGCAGATAGGTATATATGATCACTGTTCTTTCTACTACTAGACTTTATATCAGATCTTGCATATTGGCGTTTTTTATATTGGCATCCACTTTGTGTTTTAGTATTGCTGTTAAATCATATTATCCAGATTGCTATGTACAGCTCTAGACGTGGCTGATCTTCAGTACAGTCGCTTGGCGATTAAATCCGAAATCAGACATTCCGTTTCCAAGTGATCAATGTGTAGACATTTCGTATCGAAGTTCTCAAGTGTGAGTTGCACTTCATGATCAGTGTCCACAAAATCACAACACATGATGCATGCTTCAAGTCTAAACAACTAGTATGAAACGATAACCGTCAACACATGTATGTTTTACATTTTGGGTTCGACATTAGATTTTACTTTTTTGGTAAGATTGGTTGTCGTAGATGTTCAAACCGTATCCATGTAGTTGACGCCTATCACGGAGGACGCCTTTATATATAACGTACGGTATATTTGTTGTCGAGTTTAATGAAGAGAAAGCATATTTTGCTACTAGTAAGATATGTTTGTCGTGTGCGGTCCCCGAGATAATCATTCAAATCAGTCGAGGCGATAAAAGAAATAAATATATGCCTTTTAGTTCAGCAGTTTATTCGAAACGGTGAGATACATATGCATGGTGAGATGAACGAAATATTGTTGATATGGTTCATAGCTATCAGGACAAGGTACGAATAAAGTGCGTATAAGATAGTTCTAGGTATACTAGACCTAGAAACTCCTAACTATCCTAGCGAGCCACAGATGTCTGATCAGGTTAAGATGCGAGGTATGTAACGTTACAGTGCTAGCATCCCAGATTCGTCGGTACCAACCTATGTTTGCAGTTGTACGTGTGCCTCAAACTGACAAGCCGTGATATTATAGGCGAAATAACCAGGAAAAGCGGAGCTTACTCCATATCAAACCAAAGCCAAAATAACGAACTCAGTGTTAGTATGGTACACAATAGTATGTACATTCAATAGGCATACATGTAAAGCTTGAACTTGTCTTCATTCAGAGTTCAAATGATATATAGCGGCAGTTTCACAAGTAAAATGGAAAATCATACATTTTCGTGGACTGCATCAATATTTGGATTTGAACCGAGTTGACAGGAACAATAATTATCACACTAATAATAATACGTGGCAACAGAAAGCGATAGTGGATACTTGTTTAAAAAATATGCACACATCTGCTGTATAAGCACTGAGCACTACATGTCATATCAGCGTTGATGCACTGGAAGTTGTCTTATAGCTGGTATATAATATTAATGTGAACTTACATGTACACTATTGATGTATTTCATCTACACGTCGAAGTTTAACTACAGAGAGCAACCATCTCCTTACGATATTTAAACTATGCACACTTTATTGAATAAGAACGTGAAGCATCTATTCCGTGAGAAATGCAATCCGTCTTTTTAAAATCTGTCCCTATAGTTAAGTGTCTATTGATTCTAGACCGCCCCGTTGTTGAGGGGGGATGGGGACTGCCAGCGTTCAAGGGGGAAAGAGAGGAAGAAACGCATTCCGTGCTGCAGAGACTGTAAAGAGTTGGAACATAGATCAAGGACGACATTTTTCATATAAATATTTTGCGAAATCAAAATTCATTCTTAGAATTGTCAGTTGTTATGGACCATTATGTGGGTACGTGCGGCTCCACCGAGGCCGATATGGGAGAATAAAATACAATACTTTCAGAGTGGTGGCCTCCAACCACGCAATACGAATAATAGGATTCTTATGTAATCAATACATTTCACTATATGCATGATAGAAATACATACGCTTATCTTTAAATATTGATATACGAACTCAGAAAAGATGTATCTCAGGTAGATGAGATGTTGGTTAGATATGGTTCTCACATGAAGGATCACCTACTTACGTCGACATGTGCATGAAGCATTATATCGTGTATGCCACGAATGTGGGTATTGTGTACTCCGATACACAAGCATATAAACACAGTGCCTTTCCATTTGCTAGAAGTTTGTAATAAGTAGGGATAACCATTTTTTGTTTAAATTTAAAATATAGTATCTGGCTTACTTACAAGTGTTAGCATTATCGGCATGAACTGGCAGGAAATGTCCCGACCAAACAACATGAACGTTACAAACATTTAGGTTACATGGATTGACTTTAAAGGCATGCATTCATAAATATACTTGGTCGTTTGTACCGAATTGGAGTAATAAATGCAAGGTATATGCACTTAGCATACGTTTAATAGCTTTGTACCTCCATCAAACTCATCCTCGTGCACTCATTGTCAGCGGTAAAATAGTTTACTCACATCGACAACATGATAAATGTGATCGTCCATTATGCAAATGAAACGTAGTATAATTTTGAGTACGTTCCCTAACACTATACTTATGTTATTGTATTGGATGCGTAAACTGACGAACACTTTTAACATGAAATGTTTTATAATGGTTTGAGAGGTATTGATAATGTTTTGTAAATATATCTAAACGATTGGGTAGATACATCATGTGCCCATTTACGCCATGAAGAAACCGGTAGAGATGTAAACAGTGAATGTAGGACCGATGTGTGTGTGTGTGTATGTGTGTGTGTGTGTGTGTGTGTGTGCATGTGTGTGTGTGTGTGTGTGTGTGTGTGTGTGTGTGTGTATATGTGTGTGTGTGTGTGTGTGTAACACATACATGATTCCTACACTATGCCCAGTCAATTACGACTTGTGAAATTATCTCTGTCACTATTGACTTAGCTAATTCTCGGAATAATTCCGAATCTCGTACAAAGATGTGGGGCAAGATCTGCCAGTGGAGAGGATGTGCTCCGTAATGTTTCCTGCCAGAGGAAGTTTCCAAAGAGAATTCCAAGATATTCCTGTTTGTTTGCGAACAGTCTCCTGTATTCAACAGCTTATCTGTCAATACAACTGTATCGTGTAAACTAGTGGTGGGAGGTACAACAACAACGCCTGTATTGGGAACGCGTCAACGTCAGCACTAGTGGACGTGCGATGCCATTGATCAGCTGATGTACTATACTGAGGTGTGTGTCATAGTGTATCACTGCCAGTACATTGAATGCATGCCAAGTTCATATGAGCGGCTCTACTGTATATTAAACAGCCAGTTAGGTTATTGGAGCGAGTGTTTGGTCTCGCCTCGAATCAGCAGCGAGTGGATAAGTGAGTGGGTAAGTTATGGCCTCTGTCAAACATATGGCCAGGGTTTTAATCTGTGGAAGACATAACAATAACGCTGTCTGATGCCCTCATGATCAGGATGACGTATGCATCCATATATTTTTATGAAATTGCCACAGCTTCTATCCATATGCTAAATATGTATCTCATGCGTGCACAACTACGTTTAACATTACTTTGGGGCACTGCATTTATTTAGATTTCTTTCATATGTCATATTATTTTCACTGTAGTAACCAATCCCTCGTCGATGTACGTATATGTTTATTGCTTATAGTTCCCTTCACGGGCTATAGGCACGAAACGTTGGGGCTGTAATGATTTCAGTTATGAATGAAAATATCATGTTTAAGGAAACTTGAAAGCGAATTTTCCCTTCGATTAACTATCTATATAGACTGATTGCCTCGTATTGAAGGAATACATATAAGTCTTCTTTGAAGAGCGCTACCCTGGAAGAAAAGGTTTACAATTAGAAGTAATAATTTTAACGATTAAAAGCATTTACCGGTGTAGCACTGCGGGGGTGTCACTCTAGAGTGAGCTTTCTGGGGCTAGCCCCCAAACACTCCCCGGGCCGGGCCTAAATCACGCCACGCAGCCCCAACACATCCCCCTTCAGTTCCAAAACAACTCCCCCTATATCTCTAAACCAGTAGTCTGGTCGTAATAGGCTTGTACCCGCAAAATAGATGTTACCAAGACATAGTTGGTATCAGAGGAAGCGCAATCCCATGCTCTACAAGATGTGAAAAACCCTCTTTGATTGTCCTTGAGGAACATTTTGTACAAGACGATTAAGCTTTTGTCCGAGCTATTACTAAACACACCACATTTATTTTATTATTACTACCCACCTATACAATATATATTTTCAAAGGAAATGTTGATCGTATTCACGGTATTAGTTGTATTATTCTATATAAGTGTAAGCTATCTGGTAACACAAATATCGTGTTAATATCATGATTATTCACCGAGTTATACTAGATTTAACACGGTTAGGATACATATCAAAATACCAATTATGACGAAATATGCGTAAACTATGTTATTATAACATATATTTGTATAATGAACAGGTTATAATATGGCTCTGTGTTATATTCTACATAGTGTATGTTATCTGTTAACATTAATAACTTGTTCATATCGTGAGTAGTCGCTGGTGTAGGGCTATACTAGTTGGATCATGCTAGGGGTGCATCTAAACCGACAGCCTATTGTATTAGGCCTTTCTCGGAATCCTCCTAGGTCTGAATGGTCGCGTGTTTTCTATAAACATTTGGACAGTAATGAATTGATTCGTCTTCTCGATGCTCCAGTTAATACAATCCGGTGGAATTCCGTCCAGTCATGATGCGGAAATTTAACCAATCGTTAAGGAGGAAATAAGGTGGCCCGAACACACACGGCGTTTTCATCCCGCAGTGAATCTTGTTTGACCTGTGTTTTCTCTGGGCTCGGTCATCCTTCTCTGTCAATTATTTGTTTTTGCATGGGGGTAATTCTGACATGAAAATCTATGATCGTTAATCATAGTGGTGGTGCTGTGCACATCATATGTGGGTGAATCCATG
The DNA here is from genome assembly GCA_034780755.1 of Lepetodrilus elevatus. Classification (NCBI taxonomy): domain Eukaryota; kingdom Metazoa; phylum Mollusca; class Gastropoda; order Lepetellida; family Lepetodrilidae; genus Lepetodrilus; species Lepetodrilus elevatus. The sequence goes on from JAVCKZ010131110.1 coordinate 10,157, forward strand.
TGATTAAAGCCAGAGTCAATCACGCAGTCAATGTCCGGCGCGGCAAGGCGACACGACCACAGGGATAGTGAAGAACAAGCCCCGAATTCCATGAAACTTTAGAAACAGAAAAATGCGATCTACATCCTGCTAGTGAATTTATCTTTAATATCATAATTTTAATTGCTGCAAGATGTAGAGAAAAAAGGTACAGGTATAAGTACATGCATGTAAGACACTCACATTCAAATATGTAGAAGCGGTGTCAATATTGGAAGAATCAATGCAGATCAGAAACCATTGTCCTTAAATATTATCTTTCAACTAATGTGTACTAGGAACTTGTTATGTAACTGATTGATCTACTCGCTACAGCCTTATATGCTGACATAACTGAAGACGAGCATCACGTGGAAGGTATATAGCCTGTATGTTCGTTTACTATATATTTAAAACAAGGAAACGAGGTTGCAGAACGTGAGTACTTGACGCTATCTGGTAAGCTCACATTCATCACAATTAATAGGAAATAGTGATGCCCGATCATTGGCTCAATGCTCTCAAATGGAATCGGAATACGTGCATCTAACGTTATGTTTCATGTAGTGTATCTAACGTTATGTTCCATGCATATCAACCCGACTGCTGACTGTTAGTTCCGCAAGTTAGATCCTTTAATCTGTATTATTATTCCTCCTTGTCGTTTTACCATTCCTGACAAGTAGTACTGCCAGCACTTTCAGGCCCACCTCTTCAGAAGCCGGCTCCCATTGCGGAAGAACATGCTCAGATAAAGTGTTTACGATAGCTGCTTCTTTGGTGTTCGTGCCATTACCGTCTGTGTGGTTTCCCACCAAATCCGTTTAAATCGGAGGCCAGCACCTTTTGTAGATGCCCTTCTTTCAAGTGCAGTAAATTAAACGTTATTCTTTTTCAATCCAGAACGTCGACAGATTCATTTCGAATGAACGACTCCGGGACAGACTGGATGAAATCGCTGCTACTTGCCGCTCTAACAGTTTACTGCTGTGGTAGATTGCCCATCATCACATCATTACCAGCGACAATGTCAGCTTGGATGAAACAGCCGACAATTGCAGGCAATAAAGCTATAGAAGACGGAACCCAGTCCTGAAGGGGCCGTTGTGAACGTAAGCCCTCGGCGTGGATGTATCACGACAACAGAGTGCGAGGTATTAGACGTAAGCTGTTAATTATATGATATATGATATCAAAGAGGAGAAATCGATCAAGAAACAAAAAAGAATTGGTATCGCCTGCTGCTATCCATGTCTCCGTCAATGTCAGTTCAAGGGGAGACAATCAACACCCAGATTCCTCACTCACCCTCTTACCGCTAAGAAACTAGACGCTCTGTCCACGGAATCACTAGAATTTGAAAATCTGGAGAGGTTTAAAACACTTTTATCGTTCAAAGATCAGAGGTGCGCCAAAGGGTAGTAGTTCGTTTGATACTGTCGTGAGTACGTGGTGGGCACCTACTCCCGACACTTCCAGAGTTGTCTTTCACAGATTACCACGTGGTCATACGTTCCACTTGTAGGGAATTTGATTGATTAGTATAGTTCCTATTGTCTGTAAATGGATAACACGAGCATATCATCCTAGATGTGTGCTAACAGTGGGGTGAAAATGAAGATGATTTTCGTTACGACTACGGAGTCTAAATTACTAGACAATACATGTAATTTATTTGGGCGATAGATTTGTAATGATTTGTCATATGGGATGTTTGAAAATTTAGTCTGGTTTCCTTGCCCGCGTCTTTTGAATATGGCCATACTTTGATGTTGAGAAGTCACAAAGCCAGAGGCTCTCCATCAGTTGGTTTCTTTGTGTGGAGGCCCGTGGAGGTCCGCACAGGATATGAACCTCTACCCTAATCTGCACTTATCTATGGCTTTGAACTGCCGGGGCTTTCTGTGGGGTATTGCTCGTCCAAATAAGCCAGAAAAAAAGGCCGACAGATATTTTCTACATACAAACAGGTCCTTTGGGAAGATCGTTATTCATTGCAGCTTTTGATATGCGATGGTTTTTACTCTGAGAACCCTTTTGACAACTTAAACGGGGCCGGGAGAAAAATATTTTATTTTTCCTGAGGGCCACGTTGTCTATTTATCTTCAGCAAGGAGGAGAATGTCGACCTACATAAAGTGTCTCCCAGGTGAACCGAGGTATAATGTAAACGTGTTGGATTGGTTATGGGTAGTTCACCAGAAAATGTATCCCCCTAAAAAAACTCAAATTGGTGATCTAGCTAAGAGGCTGTATCCCGCCAATGGGCTTCGTCGCGTGATGAATAACTGGGGAAATATGATAAGGGGGATCGATGTGGAACTGAAGACCCGCCTCTACTCGTGGGGCACTGCCATGGACAGTATTGATTATAACATTCTTTAGCTTGTTACTGAACTCGTGTTGCAAGAGTTATTGGCCCCTGGTGAACAGAACTGTGACACAATGGCACCAAATCTAATTTGTTGACATATTGTCATCAAACATTTCGTGTTTCTTTTCAACAATCATGCTATTCCAAGCTTAAATAGACCGTCCTCATCACCACAAATCGATATTAGTTTTAACTAGAACGAATTCAGAAAATGTTCTCAAAACTTTAAGTACAATTGTCTTTTTTTTCCATTTAGAATCCGCTATTTCTTTTCCAAGACAAATACATGTACTGTATACTATAGGACTAAATAACGGTGTCCCCGATCTGCACTGAAATTCAAGAGAAAAAATTGAAGTTGAAATCTTTCCAGATATTTAGCTGGTAATTACTCTAGGGTTTATATAAATACATACGTAAAGGATACGTGTATCACGTAAACAAATACCAACCTATAATCAGCATGATCAAACCGACTGATGCCCATACTATCTACCAGACAATACACGGCAAGCAACGACCGAAGCCCTTTGCTCACGGCCTCGTTGGTCAGAACTATTGTAGCTACAACTATTGTAAGGTAAACGCTTTTTATTGTGGTAGGAGCCCAGTTACAACTATTGTAGCACTACAACTGTTTTGAGCAACGGGCCCCTGAACTTAGAACGTGTTATCTCTCGCAATAGGTAAACATACAGAAGAAGAATAATGAATAATGTTTATTATAGTGTCCAGAACATGTTACATAACATTTGGCATTCAAAGTGTAGTCCGTTTAAAATAACATGTGCCCAGCCTGGTATTTATCAGGTATTTAACCCTAGGGTTCTGACAGATTTCGTTGATACAGTTCAAACGCACCCCGTGTGTGCTGGATGTGTTTTAGCAGTGGCTGATGATGTACAAACAAAGTTCTGTTTTCAACAAACAGCTTTGAAACAAAGATTCTGTTTTCAGGCAGGAGCTACTGGAGGGTACGTACGGACACATCTGCAGTCTGTGATAGTAGCCAGCTGGACACCTCCCACTGTACCTAGCTCTGGCTAACACTGTTACATCTAACCTGAATCTGTAAGAAGCAAGAAGACATGTCAACATGGTCAGTGTTCCCTAATTCTGGTGACCGCTACAGGAAACTACGTAATTGTTAGGTCATAACAATAGCTTCAGAATAAACTATAAGGAAGAGCATGCAGGTACATTAACATTATCTTAGAATTTCGCAGTTTCCTATATATAACATATATAAATGATATAAGTTAGATTGAGAGCGGTAGGCGGCGTTTAGCAGATGTGTGTTTGAGCTCGCTAGTGTATGAACAAAGATAATAATAATAATTATTATTATAATAATAATAATAATAAGTATTATTATTATTTTTTTTAAATTATTATTGTTCATGTTATTGTAGCTCTATGTTGCTATGACTTATGTCCACAAATCCGTATTCTTCTTCTTACTATTATTATTGTTTCTTGAAGTCCTTCGTGTATATGCATATAATATGTAGCTGGCAGCTTGGGATATTGCCGTGTAGACGCATATTAATTGTTAGATTAAATAGAAACCAATTTTCAATAGTACACACACACACACACACACACACACACACACACACACACACACACACACACACACACACACACACACACACACAAACACACACACAAACATCGGACCATCTCCTTCTGAGTATTCTTTAATTGTATCCATGAAAAGCAATATACATGTATTTAGACAATCTAAAGCAAAGTGTTTAGATCAGTACAAAATCATCTTTAAAAAATTGGTAAAAATGATAAAATGAAATTAGAATAATGCGGAGAAATAACATAGTTATCCATCAATTGAAGTATGTTTGATTTTACTTAGAGAATAAAATAGAACAGTTTGGTTCTGAAATACTTTCTGTCCACGTGCTGTATGTAACCTCGGTGAACAAATTATGACATTGTATACCTGATACATAAAATAAATACTGCATGCTGATTGGACAGTGAGTAAAGCAGTTCAACCAATCACCAACAAGCTAGTATATATCAAATGCGAAATGGAACAAAATCTCCGTACATATTTTGGACTTGATTTGAAGTATATTGCTTTCTCTAGTAGTTAAAACGTTAAAATAATCATACTAACATATGCATGTTGTGCATAAGGATCAACTACATATGGTATTCAATCACATGCATGTGCTGGTATTTCTGTGAGCCTGTATACGAGGTACCATTCTCCTCTATGCTGGAACCATAGCCTGTGCATATTAACAGTATTAAAAGTGAAATCTACCATAATTATTAACTTCCAGAAATAGTTAACTCAATCAATTGAAATATGATAAACACCAACATATATGATGCACGAAGTGGTTGTATGTAAGTAACAGCTAAAGATTCAATTCGTAGTAGTATGTTATGTATTTATTAAAAATGTACTTTACCTATGCATTTGCCTATATTCTAATATATGCTGCATTGATAGGAATTTTATTTACGTAGATTTGCTAGTGTATAAAGTCCGACAAAAGTGTCAGGAATTCTCCGTAAAATCAGGGTTGCCTGTACTTTGAGTAGTGAGGGACTACTTTCAGTATGGTGGTACGAGTCCAGATGGGATTTGCATAGTACTGAAAGACTAATTACCGCATTCTTTCAACGAAATCGACATTTCAAGCTGTAAATCACAGTTAGAGCTCATTAATATCAATATGTGAGTCTCAAGCGGAGGAAATGTATTTCCTCAACGTTAACGGCTCCTCAATATCTATTGGATGGTGGTCTGGATGTATTGAAACTCGCTGTGAACTGGTCGCCGCCACCCGCTGCGCAGTATTGGAGGCGCGCCTCGACACACGCTGCCCATGTTAGACGCGAGCACTCACCCACTGACAACTGTGCCTCCCGACAAGGCAATTAGGCAGGGTAACAGAGCAATAGATATCAATATACCCTCGCCACTCCACGCCTGATAAGCATTGATTGTAACCGATCCTTGAAATACGAGTGCTCTTGCATTGAAATGTCAGAATTAAGCAGCAAATTGGAGTCGCGAACGTATGTCAGATTAACAGACTGGTGTTTGTCTTCTCGTTGTTCCTCTGGAAGATCTGCCTTCATCAAGATACGGTTACCAGTGTACCGACACAAGCAAGTCTCTATGGAGAATGCATGCCTATGATAACATGTTAATAGTTTACAATGTATAGTTTTGCAAATACATTTTGACAACAAGGTATGTCAGCCATGCGATGCTTGTAAGGTTACCATCAACCGGAAAGTAAAACGAGACCTTGTTGGTTTTCTAAAGCCGATGCCAGACAAGACTAAGTCTTGGTATCCTATATTGGTTTTCATTAAATTATAAACCCACCAGAAGTCTACTCTCTCTGAACCACTGTACACACTAAATTAATTGTAATCCTTATTATTAACCCCTAGTTGCCATCTTCATTTGTTTTAGTAAAACACTTTCTTGACAATTCCTGTCTATGCTATAGTGAAATTACTATGGCATGACCAAATGAACAGTACTTGTACGATAAGTTGCAATCAACTGGTTTTTGTATTCGTATTTACAGCAGTGAAATGACGTCATTCTAGGCATTATCATAAACTAATTATGCGAGCTGACAAGTAGTGCTCAGAATGGCAGTAGCAGGCAATGCTAATATTGCGGCTGTATGCCTAGGATATGATATTATACGCTACTGGTTTGCGGCTTACTGTAAGCAACTTCGCTGCAGGTTCCCCTAGACTACCCTCCCTAGCTTTAACACATCTCTTTGAAATCTGTCTAATACTACATCTCTCTCACTAATGAAACATTACATGGTTAATGGTCGATAATCATTTCAATGCTAATGCTGGAAGGTATAAATTTGTCAACCTAATACTTTCTGTCTGACATTTGGATATACTTGAACTAAAACCTTGAACCTGGCATATTCATCGCTTGCTGCTGGTTTAATAGCTCTACGTCCGTGCAAGTAATTCGCTTTGATGGTTTTTATATGTTTGTCATGGACTGATGTGCAGTTCAATATACATCTATCATAAAACTTCAGATTCTAGGTTTTTCTCCGAACTAGCAGGAGTTTCCAGACGAGCAGAGATCACTTCTTGCTCTGGATGTATCTCTACGTGTGTAGGTTCGACCTTGGTGTTGATAAAGTAGTTCCGGTACCTCCGCTCAATGGCAGCTCGGATCTCGTCTCACTCCGCCGGTTGCCTCGCTCTTTATTCAATTCATCACAGGGTCGCTTTTTACAATTTTTTAGTTAGGATGTCATCTTTTTTCGCGTGATTCCAATAAGATTTTCGCGTAAGCAGCCACGGGGAAAACATTGACAGGTTGTCACGTGACATGTCAGGTGATCAATAACTCATAGTTTGATTCTCTGTCCCACTGCACAAAATAATCAAGGAAGGAAATTACTTCATGCAATTCATATTTTTTTAGCCGGAAACCCGTGTTTTGAATACTATCTCATACGTTATCGCCAGTCCTAGTTCAGTGGAACTTAGAGACAATGCTAGGGTACGATGTCCTCTACACCATCACGTTCTTATGGCGCTACCGTCGACCTCCACAGGAAGTCACCTATATAGGATGACTCACGACTGTACAACGTCACCTTGTTTATGTTAATGTTGTAATACATTATATAGATATGGATGTGTCATAAGATCTGACGTTCATTGGATTTCAGTGCTAATTCAGCTGTATAGATATATTAATTAATAAGCTGGATGATGTGCATTTGCAAGGAAAACTCTAGATCTGATCGCACCTTTGGTTTTGTGAAGTTGCAAATTCTTCAGGATGTCCGGCAAAGTAAACCTCTTCACCTTTTCGGTAATCTGTGTAGGTTTCCATTTGGAGTGAATTGAATGCCAATGAGATTGTATATTTACCTTTTCTTTTAGTAAACTAAATTGTTAGATATATTCGAAAAAGAGAATTTCATGAGATGACCATTTTAACATGGTATTTGTCTTGGGCTTGTCTCAATACATTGTGTATACAGCCTTCGAACAAGTTAGAATCAAATACATGTATTTAAATAATATTTTAATCGTGAAAATCCGCTACAGGACAGCCGTGCAGTGTCACCTGCTGATGACGTACGACCTCTGACCTCTGACCTCTGCCTGTGTCGTAATGACGACCAGGACACAGCGGGCAATGGTGAGATGTCAATACGTGTTTCTGACAGCACCAGGAACAACAACATACCACGTTTGGACATCACAGTCCTTGGCACCCTGCCAATCAATGATCAGAATTTCTTCCCGAAATGAATTGTGTGGGATGTGTACGCTATGAATAGAGAAAACAATGATATATTGAACTGGTTCCTTCAAATCAACGAGGCTTTGATCATTAGCGGGCTGGCTTGATTGGCAGACACTGTGAACCGTACTGGTTTATCAAGGACTCGTTGGCGAGGATCTCCTCTGTCCGTCTTTGCAGCGTGTTATTGGATTAATTCAACGGCGCCAACTGTGGCCACACTTGTATACATTGGAGAGAGGAATTATTCAATCCGGTGGAATGTCCACCAACATTGGTACCAGCCATGTATACTAGTACTACCCCAGAGAAGTAGTTGTTCCACTATCCCTCATCTCCACTTTCATCCGCTGTACATCTACTTGTATGTCTTCTAGTTGTTCACCCATATCAGTGCAGTATTTAAATGCAAACCAAACAAGGGATGCCAAATATTGATATAACATCAATATGTCAACGAATTGATAAATGGCGCCAATTTTATTATTGTTATCCAGTCAATGCTCAGTCCTGAACACCGTGAGAGTGTGTTGTTGACAAACTTAACCGGATATACATCTCACGACTTGAAATATACATTCCACAGAGCAGTTGACATTTGATCTCAGACAACGATTCATGAACAGTCGTAAACACGAAGAATGATTTCCTGATATTAACTAGTTACCAAATATAATGTGCATTTCAATGGGTCATATCTGATCCATTGTTTCTGTTCAGATATTAATATTATCTTATTGGTCGGTGTTCCTACGAGACAGATCAATACTGTCGTCTCACACCACTGTCGTCTCAACTACGTCAACAGTGTGACTGTTTTCCCATACGTCTTACAATGCATACTGACAGATAAAATGGAAAATGATTACTTTTAATTTGGTTACAGCTGATTGTTATGATGATAATAACGGTATATTCTGTCTCTATCTCTCTGTCCTTCCTTCATTCATTCTCTACCTCTCTATTTCACACACACACACACACACACACACACACACACACACACATACATACACACACACACTCTCTCTCTCTCACTTTCTTTCGCCCTCTGATATTGACAGGCAGTTTCCCAGTACGTCTCGTCGCTTCGATCTTGATTCCAACTGATGATATATCATGTAACGACCTGGTGATTGTGAAGAGACATCAGAACCGTTATCAAACACTGGCTGAGATGTCAGCCCTCCTCCAGATGGAATGAAGACCCATCAATAACAACTTGTACTCATGTCAATCCCAGTCTTCCTGCAGGCCGCCGCGGAATGTGGACAGTATTAAATCAGTTCCTGTGGCCGCTTCATCAAGCGTCCATATCGTCATGTTTCATTCCCAGAAGCAAACACAGCATGCAGACCTTTCTTTCTGACACCCATATTTCAAACAAGTAGCAAAATTAGCTGTGAAGTATGTGCGTACCGCTACGAATGACTTATTGGTGAAAGTGAAAAATTGGAGGTTATTTGATTGCTACGTTATGGAAAAAATAATGAAGTTTAATATTTATCTTGTGGCTAAAAAGCAATTATCCTGCAGTTAGCTTTTGCTGTTATGAAATAATATATCATCTTGGTTTTCTTGTGGCACTGTTCCTTCCAGATATCAACCCCATAAAGTACGAAATTATGATCGCCCACGACTTCCTCTGTAACGCAGAGTTGTCTCCCATCTAACAAGTCAAGAGCTAGAAGGGTGCATTGGGTTGTACTACTAATATTAGTTACTTGTTTGTATTACTACTATTAGCCGGTGATTTATATTATCAATATTTACCAATATTAGTTGTAGCTTTTATTACCAATGGTAGTTTGTATTAATTACCAGTTTTAGTTATTGGTAGTTTGCATTAGCAATATTAGGTGAGAGGTTGTTTTACTAATAATAGGCAGTTGTATTCCCAATATTAGTTGTTTGTAGTTTGTATTACCAATATTAGTTGTTTGTAGTTGGTATTACCAATATTAACTGGGTGGTTGTATTACCAATGTTAGCTGGTAGATTGTATTACCAATAGTAGGCAGTTTGTATTACCAATATTAGTTGTTTGTAGTTGTTATTACCAATATTAGTTGTTTGTAGTTGGTATTAGCAATAATAACTGATATGTTGTATTACCAATATTAGCTGGTAGATTGTATTACCGATAGTAGGGAGTTTGTACGTATTACCAATATTAGATGTTTGTTATTTATGTTACCAATATTAGCTTGCAGTTTGTATTACCAATATTCGCTTGTAGTCTATAGTACTAACTAATAACATCAGCTGGTAGCCCGTAGTACCGATATTTTGTTTGCATTCTAGTATTAACTGGTAGGTTACATTGTTAGCATCCGTTGGTTTTCTGCAGTTCATCAATTGGCCGACTGGGTTCAGTCTACAGTTCAGTCCCAGTTTACTAGTTCACTGCAAGGAAGTAAATAACAGTCTGTTTGACTCAAGTCATCCAGTCTCGCCCTGAAAGGGGCTCGGGTAGTTGCACATCGTGGCCACACAATGAACAGGAATCGATTTGTGTTGGTTAATTTCTCGGACATCACGAGAGTGTGTGTCTTTTCAAAGAGCAGCCACAACTTCATTGGTGAGTAATTTCTCTAATGGACTCTAATTTGCCAAGTGCACATTGTGTGGACGGGGGCTCCCCGGAGACGAGCAATCATACGTTTTTGTGTATGTGTATATTCTACTGACCCTCTGGCCCAAACACGCGGCCGCCCATTAGCGCGGGATCAATCTGGTGAATCTTGTTCAAGCATTTGTTCAATGTCTTCATATAGGATTAGGTGCAGATGCGAAACCCAGTTTGAGCAATTTTGTTGATTATTTCCTATGGGTAATGTTCCGTGGTTCTGAGGTTCGCCGCTAGAGGGCAAAGTTGTATGTGAGCGCCCCCTACAGAACGCCTTTGACACCCCGAGCAGCTGGCTCCCTCTGGCGGGACGTAGAGACGTTCACAAGATGCTATAACTCAGAATGAAGTGTTACCCAACAGTTCGATACATCACAGAGGGAATTCTGGTAATTGGGAGGACTTCCTGTGGTGGAGATGGCGGAACGGGGGCAGCAACTGTTGGAAGTCCGCGGGAGTAGAAGACGTGATCGTAGGAATAGATTGACCATTGATATTTGCTAAACATAGATGCAGTTGGGAAACTTTGTAGGACTTTTCAATTGAAAACATCTGCAAACATAGTTGTTGGTCTAGGTTAAAGGCGCGCACAAACTATAATAATGATTGTTAAAAATAAATCGCATCATCAAGTATACGCCTAGTTAATGATGTCTCCACAACGATTGTGGTAGGTGTCCTATAGATGTATGTGTCCTGTAGGTTTCCGGTATGGACACCTGGACATACGTGCTCTAGTAGTAAGTTAGAGTGACACATTGTTTTCAGTTCGAGTGACACTTACTTCAGCTCTCAAAAACAAATAAATTGAATTACTTTTGCACGAAGTTACCGTTGGATTTTCTAGACAGAAAATAAGCACAGCAACTCATTTCAAAGGTTATATTGTCGTTTCATGACTATTATGTTTCATGACTACGGAAATCTACTAATTTAGCTTAGACCTTTAATGAATATCTGTGGTGCAATACGGTATGATGTAACGATGATTTTTGCATAGCGGAAATTAATGTTTATGTCGTCTGGTAAAGTTAATACTGTTGGATGCATTACACTGTACATCTATAGCAATGACCAAATAAGGTGGCTGTGATAATGATCTCGTCAAGGCTCGCCAGTTACCACGGTACCCTACAACCATGCAATATACGAGCTGTATTTTCACTCGCTCTATATTTGTTCAATAAACGTTTAAGTAGTACCTCTGAGTGGATGAATATATACTACTAGAAAATAGTGTGTGTGTGTGTGTGTGTGTGTGTGTGTGTGTGTGTGTGTGTGTGTGTGTGTGTGTGTGTGTGTGTGT
>JAVCKZ010131221.1:0-21769 GCA_034780755.1 Lepetodrilus elevatus
AACTTTTAATGTATATAGGTGAAGTTGATGATTTTTTTTTTTTGCAATTCAGTTTTTAGTGTTATAGACATTATGACTGAAAAACTATAGACCGAAAATAAATTGGAAGTAGAAATAAGGCAAATAAGTTGTAGATTCAATCAATCAAAAGGTCCCAGACAATTTAATAAAAACAGCAAATCATTTTATTCCTTGCAGGTTCAATGGACTGGGAATTATTTGAAAAATTATCACATTTACATATATCACTTGCAATAACTTGCTCAATTTTAATAATTATTAGAATTCCAACAAATGTTGCACATTGTGGTGTTATCTGGGATGAAATAAAAAGTAAGTGATGTTTTTTAACAGGCCCTTACATGAATGTATAAATTCCTCTCATCACTTCTCTCCCATTGTATGATGCACTGATAGAACAATCACTGCAGAGAGCTTTACAGTGTAAACACTACTTAAACCTCATGACATTGTATTCGTCTTTTTCCTTTTTTCTAAAACTTTTTTATTTGTTTCAAAAAGTGGTTTTCTTTCTAGAGAGTAACATATCTATGTCAGTTTTCTTTTTTTCCATGTCCAATGTAGATGTCTAGCATTTCCCTTAAACATTACTGAAGCCACATTACAGTATCAAATCTATGCATCTACAATATTTTTATATAACATACGCCATCTTGAGTAGACTATCCATAGGAGTATTTCGTTGGGAAAGGTGTAACACAGACTACAATACTCCAAATTTTACAAACTTCCTTTTACTCAACCTTAAATTCCCCAGTGAAATGATTTTAATCATTATACATAATGCATCAATTTTTAACATTACACTCATATAAAGATATGCATACTACACTTCTATACCCACATGTTCAATGGTATAAAGTTAAATGACACAGAATGATGTCTGGTCCTGGAGATTACACTCATATAAAGATATGCATACTACACTTCTATACCCACATGTTCAATGGTATATTTAAAGTTAAATGACACAGAATGATGTCTGGTCCTGGAGATTCAGGTCCGGGGTCCCTATCGACATAGAAGATTGTCTCAAGACCTTGTAGGGCAGGGAGACTTGGATATGAGAAAGTAATTTTTGGCAGATTAATGGAACATCAAGTTGGAATGTAGGTTTAACGGAGGAGATGCCAGTGCTGGATGGGCCGCCATTCTTTAATGACAGAGATATGTTATTGGTGTGTATCCAGTTCCTACTCCAATGGCGTGGTTCTCAGCCTGATTGAAATGAAAGATGGAGATCCCTGGATTCAGATGGGGGAAATGTTCCACAACTACCTCCCCGGTATTTTTTCAGGATGTAAACATGATTTATAAAGTTATTTCGAATCACTGTGGGAGCTCCGACGCCCGACTTATAAAGCACATCTGGGATAGCAGCATTGCCATTTATTTCCAGCCTCAATTGGAACCCATAGTGATTAAATGGAAGAATTCCAAGTCGGAGGCCAGTACTAGACGCAGAAATTCAAAGCAGATGCAGACTTCATTTAGAATCACAAAATAAATTCACATCGGTGCAGCAGAAGAAGACAGAATTAAAAAGTTTTTGTTGTAAGTTTCCCCGAGTGAAAGACAGCTGACTAAGGTCAGTGATGGATCATTGAAATCTATCTTGTCATTGGAACATCATCAACGTTTATTTCCTCCACATTGGGACTTCTCCAGAATATTTCGGTCTGATTTCTCCATTATGTTCTTTTAATGCTCTGTGAAAACAAAAAGCAGCTGCCTGTGTGTAAATATGTAATCTAAATAGCATATTGCACGGTGGTTTGAATTTCACCATCGCCATCCCCATCTCCCCATCCTCTCCCATCCCCTGCTGCAGCAGAGTCTCTGCTTTCTTTCTCACTTGACCTCCCGACAGCTGCAAAAATGTTCCTTTTGATCAGGAGGCTCATTCCAAGGTATCCCTCAATCTCACTCTAATGAGGCATCTCGCTCTAGTCACTGCACACGTCACAAAAACACTGTGTGCGGAGATGGGCTATTTACCCATCGGAAACACCGCGTCAGTTCTTCATCAGACTCCCAGGTACCATACAGGTAACAATGTGAAAGAAGAATAACACAGGTAACAACGTGAAAGAAGAATAACCCAGGTAACAATGCCAATCTAAGGAGGCGTAACCTCGCAGTCATGTAACATAATCAATTGGCTGGTAACATTAGTAACTTAACTTTCTCCATGCTGGAGGCAACCAGAGATGCCCTAAAGAGTCACAGGTACCATGCAGGTAACAATGTAAAAGAAGAATATCCAATAGATGGGTAACAATGCCAAACGAAAGAGGCATAAACTCATAGTCATGTAACCTAATCAATTGGCTGGTAACAATATTAACTTAACTCTCTCCATGCTGCTGGCAACAAGATATGCCCTAAAGAGCTGTACCTGTGCCTAGTCCAGCAGGGACATTGTTAAAATGGAATATTCCTATTACAATGAAACAATATAGTATAACAAACATAAGAGGCACAACCTTATGGTCTGGCTACACTATCAACGTAACCCTCTTCCTGCTGGATTAAGCACAGACACTGCTATTTGGGGCATCTCTAGTTGCCTTTGGCATGGAGTGAGGGTCAGAGGAATAACCTCATCTCCAGGTAAGAGTATCAACAGAAGTATAGACATCTAGGTAGCAATAATAACTGGAAGGAATAACCCTATTATCCACAAGTAACACTATCAATAGTTTAGGTAACAATAATTATAGGCATAGCAACATAAAAAGCTAACAATAACAACTTCAGCAGGTATAACTCAATAGTCAGCTAACAATACTAACTTAGAAAATAGTCAGGAAATCCTATTCTTGAAATGTTGTTATGATCGTGCGACAATCTTAAAGATTACGATAGTATCATAGTAAGGCTACAAACATTCTTACGCCAAGAAGATCGTAAGAATGTGTCAAGAATAGGCCACCAGGTTACCAAGTTATGTAGCAATACTAACCAAAACAAGTTAATACCCCTATACTAGTCAGGTAACAACACAATCTCAAAATAGGCATAGCCCAATAGCCTGGTAACAACACCATTTTTTAATTATTGTTATTATAATACCTGCTTAAGACCCCTGTTACCCTTCTTATATCATTATATCTCTTTAATTATTGATACCCAATAGCCAGGAAACAATACCAACTAATATGTTAAAGGGGTATTACCCAATAGTCAGGTAACAACACCAATTTACAGAGGTTAAATCCTATAACAGCTTGCTTCTCTCCCTTCCATGATATTGAAAGGCATACCTCATGGCACACATAAGAAGCTGGTAGGCATACCTCATGGCACATAAGAAGCTGGTAGGCATACCTCATGGCACATAAGAAGCTGGTAGGCATACCTCATGGCACACATAAGAAGCTGGTATATGGGAATGATTGGTGCACTCAGAGATACAAGATAAATGTGACACATTCAGATATAGATTGCAATTCTGAAAAACATTGAGTAGGAACTAGCATTCATATCAATGAGAGATTTCTATGTACTGAAGTTAACATTACATGACATTTAATAGGAAAAATCCAGAGCACGATACTATCTCAGAAAATGATAAAGACGTGCTACCAGTCAGTAGATTGTCTGATTAACAAACACAGATACTGACAAAATGCACAGATAGTAACAATTCTTTGATAACAAGATTAACATACGCAGGTATTGATATACATGTAATTAGTTGAAAACAAGATTTCAAGATTACAGCACGACTTGCTAGATTTATACAGAGAAAAAAAAACTACAACACCTGTAGCATATGCCGTGGTGTTTTTATTTTTTAATTGGGGTTTAGAAGTCGCTTTCTAGAATCTTTCACTTGTCAGTTTAGGGCAGGTGGAAACCCACAACATCTGTAGCACTGAATGTTGCAGTAAACCGGCTGGCACTGACAAGACAAATGATGATAACTGTATTGCCACTCAGACAGTGCATCCTATCAATATTGCGTCAGATAGGTAACTTTCGCGAACATTGATGCCTGGCACCTGAGGCGGGATTTGAACCTGGAACCTTTGGCTCCGAAGTCCAACATTCTACCACTGCCTACATGCCACCACCTATGGTTTTACTGAAGACCTTCAAGCACTGACTAAAATGCCATCGAGATGTGCAAATGATGACCACAACCATACTGATGGGATACCAGAGAATAGAATAACTCAATGTATAATGACCTCCCAAAAAAGATTGACAAACTAGTTTACAAAAACACCTATGATCTTGAAAATAACGTATTTATTCACAAATTCTAAACAAGACTGCATATAAGTCCTTTCTGTACATCCAGTACAAACATAGAAAACTAATCTTTAGAACATGACGAGATGATGTTCTGCACATGGAAGTGAAATCTTAGAAACATTTAAAGCATGAATCCACACAATTACTCTTCCAAAGCTGTTTGCTTTGTATTTCCTTGTCACATATAAGCTGGAACAAGACACTGAATCTCTTAACAGTTGTAAACTTTATACCAAATTTCATTCACAAACAAATCTAACTTATCCGAAAAAAATGTCTCTTTCCTGTCCAACACCCAGATAAGATCAACAGACATACGTGGAAACACATTGCTTTAATTATCAACGCAAATATTTGCCATTATCGGTTTCAACTGATTGGAAGATAAGGAAATATAAAAGTGGTGTTAGAAAAAAAATTGGACACTATTAAGGAATGTAAGTGACCTGGTAGGTTACCAGAACGCGGTACCGAGCTGAACAATACGGTGTAACTAGGGATGTGATTGCAAGTGTGGGGTGTTGTGATTCCACTTCTCCGCGCCTATTACAAACATTCCCCCGCCTACCTGAGCGGAGTCAGACAGCTGAGTAACCAATTGAACACATTTATCACGTTTTTTACCTGTCAACTTCCAATAAGGGTAATGGAAACAAACACAACAACCATCTCCCTATATCCAGTTTTTCATCACCGACTTCTCGAAAGTTTTAAATTAAGGCTAAAAGGCTGAGGAGTAAGGGAAACTAGACAAATAGAAAGTCAACTGTTTTGATTAAAGCTTGGCTTCATCAGTTGTATCTCGTCACTGCAATCTGGTCCGCGTTGAAAAGTGAAGAGGTGATTGGCTCATGCACTAACAAAGCTAATTCAGAACATGCTAAAATATTTTCCATTAGAATATTTTTCAATATAGAGAAATACTGCTTTAATGACAAAAATAGCATCTTAAAATTCCCTTCTCCTTCTTGCAATGATTGAAGAATCCTCTACCCTCTACTAAATCATCAATTTCATTTCAAGACCATTAGCAAAGGCATTAAATTTAAGACAAGACAAGACAAGATTTATTTCAGAATTTAAATAGATTAACAAAAGGAAGAACGGATGCTACCAATATACAATACAAATAAAGAAATTATCTTATCAACTGCTGCACGATTAATTTGCCATTTCAGTATATTACAGAGCAGTGCGGTGTGGACTTATCACAGGTACATCTCGTCTTCTCCACGGAGGAACAAATTGGGCGTATGAAGGAAGTCATCCACTACTGTCTCCCGGTCTTCCTATCACCAGTATCAGGCTTGGAGAAGCAATCAAAGGAATTGAGCTATACTCATCCGCTGATATAAAGGCTCACGGATGCTGATAAAACACATAGAGTGAGACAAGGAAGACATGTGCTGCCCTCACTCTCCGCGCCGTGTCGGATCATTGCGCCGGCCAACTGTCGGAGATATATGCACAGTCCTGCACCTCGCAAATCACTCACATTATGTCGCTTACTTGTTTTGTTCTAATGTGGATAAACACAGAAGCAATTTGCATACGTATAGCAATTACAGGTGAATGAATGCCGCAGGTTTGGAAGTCTATATTTTTTTTACAACTGTAACACTTATATCATATAAGTGTTACAGTTGTATAAAATTGTATAGATAAAATTGTAAAATCTCAATAAAAAAATAAAATAATAAGATTAGTATTATTAAATATATTTATGAAAATACAATAATAAAACAGTTTATAAAGCTACAACTTACAAAATCAAGTTTAAAAAAGTATTCGTTCAAACTAATATCTTACTGTAAGTGGACATCAATAATCACTAGGACTTCAGATAAAATTATGGTTTTTAACATGTCAAATTCTAATTAAGGTACTCCAATATTCTCCTACTGAAGTAATCTCAGTGATTCTATACCTGTACCTGTACCTGTAATCTTATTTCACATCGCTATCATCATTTCACACCTTCAAGAATGTATTGAATAATTCTGTGTCACGCCACAGTAAATGCTTGTTTTCAGATAATTCTGATGGCAGAAACTTTGACGGTCACTGACTGAGATCGGTGAAATCGGAAGATAAAGATTTCACGACACTTTTCACTTACTTATCGTTGTGAAGCTGAGAGAGAACTACCTCTCTTAATTGCAGTTCTGGTATTGATCTAATCTCAAATAGTCCCACGATGAATGAGCAAATAGTTTAAGCATTTAGGCAAGGAATAAACACATACACATTTAGCTTAAGTAACGTCTGCTGCTTCTCTTTAATCTTAAAGGTTCTTTGTATATTTTGCCATATGTAATTGTTCATAATTGTACATAATTGTACGAAATAATAATTGTGTATTTTGTAGTATAATTATTGTTAGTGTAATATATTTTGGACATAATAATGTATTTATAATGTTTAAAGACAAAGTTTTTTGTGCGGTGTGAATTTTTCTGAAAGTATCCATATCTTGACAACAGCTGAGGATTGCTTAATATTGACAAAGAAAAATGAAAAACCCCGGGACTTGTTTTGTATTTAAATAAAATTCAACTCAATGTGAGTTCCAATGTTCTATCAGTCAAGTTGGATATATCAACTCCAGGGAAATTAGTGTTGTTTTTTAATTATCGTTGGAACATTTCACTTTTTTTTTATTATTTTACTTTAAATAGTTTTGTGAACCTTTTTTTAAATGTAAATTGAACTTTTTGGATGAAACAAATGTTCTCTTTCCGAATACACATTAAATTCTCGCAGTTACTCTTGATTCAATCAGTCTGATTTGACATGACAAGAACCCATGTTAACACCTTTCACTGTATCTACTCAAATATCGCTTCTTCTTTCTCCAATCTCACTGACTAGAAATTTGACACTGCTCCTACAAAAAGAATTTGGCTACACTAATTTCCTCGGGTCCAAGTTACAACTTGAATCAAACTGAGGGATCACCTTGGAGAGAAAAGTTATAACAAACTATTGTTTTTGTCCATTGACAATCCGCCAGCAGTGTTTCAGTAGCCCAGTGTTTCAGTAGCCCAGTGTTTCAGTAGCCCAGCAATAGTGTGGTAGCAGTGCCTACCATGGAGGAAGTCTCTAACACATCAAACCACAAGGCGCCCAGCAGAGCACATAGAAATTCTAGAATTATTAGCGTGCATCGTGTATGCCGTTGATGGACAAACATGTCAGATAATTGAAAACTGGCCCTAATTGAGGCGGAAACTTTTTGTTTCTTGGTGAAGTTTCCCTATCTTACATCTGTTTTGTTACAAGATGAGAATCTCTGGGGAAGGCTATTTCAGGACTCGGGAGCGAACATTTATCGAGATGAAGTTCGCAAACAAGTACCTTTGTTAAGACACCAGAGAATTTCACTGCTGAAAAAAGTCTTAATGTGTATCATTTCTCCAAACAAAAAAACAAGGTATCAAAAGATTTAAGATTCAAAGCTGAAGGCTTTTTGACAGAGTGAATGTTGGAGTGAGCTATCTTTGATGAAAAACAGATGACATTGGGGAAACAAAGCAGAAGTAACTGGAATGGGGATAGCATTCAAACTACAAACTGTCATTATACAGAACTATGCTGGCACCAACCATCAAAACTACCACGTACAAACACTGCACATACAAACACTAATCACTTATACAAACACTACATCACTTTACACATGAACACTACATCACATCATCTTAAAAATAAACACTACATCAATTGCAATACAGATATTACACTACTTCTGAAACAAATACTACAAATACAGACACTACACTACTTCTGAACCAAACACTGCATCATTGAATATACACACTGCATCACTTCAGATAACAAAACACTACATACTCGTATGAAAAGTTTGATTGATTGAATTAGTTGTTTTTTTGTCGCAGTGGGAATATTTCACCCATATGAAAAGTACACTAATTCATAAATACCATATCAGTTCACATACAAACACAATATAACACCAATGTTCATATAATTGCATCACTTCACATATAAACCAGGGTTCCACTTAGGTTTCAATTTTTGAGAGTCCCGTGGACGCATGTTGATATACTTATCAACACTTTTTATTAATAAAGTGCGTCCAAACTTGCAATCTTTGCGTATGGGACGCAGGATTGCGCGTTCGGAGAAACCCTGCATAAACACTACAGTACTTCACATAAATACAAAGGACCACAGTATTTACACCAGGAAAAGATTAGATTACTTCACCATGCTGTGAATATTGTCCAAGAGAGATCAGTTTAATGACATATGTTTAATTCAATGATGTGGTCCACATCTCATTCAAGGACGATAAATATTGAAAAGCCAAGACCTGTGCAAAAACTCATCACTGCCTTGCGTACATTTTTTTTACATGTAATACTTTCTACATATAATTACAGAAATTGCTCTTACTAAAAAGAACATTTGTATTATCTTGCTTATAGCACCAAGCACAATTCTTAATGGTAGATGCTATTAAGAAATCTCATTATAGAAAAAAAAATACAAATCAATATTGTTCATTCTTTTTTTCCACCAAATTATATTTCTAGAGCGAAAAAAATATCCCATTCACGTCATAATAAATAAACCCAGAAACACAACAACTAACTTTAAATGTCCAATTTTATAACTCAAATGATTACTTAGATGGGCCCCCGATTTGTATTTCAATTCACAGATCATGAAACATTAGAACGTGAAGACAACAAAGCACGGAGGAAATCATATGCTGTTTATTATTAAGACCAGCCGATGCCTGACAGAGAGAGCTCTGCTGGCCCCATTGATTGTAATGTACGAGCGATGGGCAGCTATAGACATCTCGTAGATCTCGCTGACGTCTTAGATCACGGTCATACCATGTCTATTTCCGCAGCAAACCATTAATAAACATAGGTGCAATGAAAAGCATTTATCCCGACTCAGCTATTGTCTTGGGTAGTATTCAGGTCAATTTATTTCGAATGTATCGTTCATCTTTGGTTAGAAATGTTTTGAAGTTAGTAGGCTAAAAGGTTATTGTGATTTGAAATAAATAAATAATGACAGCTCGGAAATTTGTTTTCAATTTCCAACAGACGCAATACATTAACTAATATTAAAGTGGCAAGAACAATTTTTGCATGCAATATTAAATTTTAAAAAATAATCTGTTTCTATCATTCTATACAACATCACTAACCTAAAACAATCTACACAAATTATATGATGTATTGTCAATGATGACTGGTCTGTTCTAAATATACACAGATCTGCTTTTTTAACTGCAGAAACAGCATTTTATTTTAAAACGTACTCGCCCGAATAATGATATAAATACCAAAACATGAAATTTCTACTCGCCCGTAGGATACCTTTAACATTATGAGAAATGGATCATGCGGCCGGGCAAGTGGGAACTTCTAACCCTGGATAACGACATAACATCAATATATATGTTCACCAAAGAAACTTCATAATTGTGTTATTCTATTGGAATATAACGACTTTCAACCAAAACTTATGCTTACTACAAAGTGCCAGTAGATCTGAGTCAGATAGTAAAATAATAAAATGAGGTAAACTTTGCAGTTAGTTCAAAATGTCTCTCTCTAGTAATGGAGAAGAAAATAGAAAGGAGCAATCAAGATGGCTATCAAATTGAAATCAAGATGATTGAAATATAAATTCTGGAATGAATTAAAATTGAGTTGAAGGTTAATCACGAATACAGAAAACTGGAAAATATGTTTTTGTGCGTCAAGACCAATTAAGTAGCAAGATAATAGATCATCGACCATTTTAAAGTTGAGATGAGCACATTGAATCATTAAACTCTTCCAAGACAACTATTCAGATTAAACTTCCATGAGCATGCATTGAAAAATAGGGCAACCGCGATTCCCTCCAGCAGGGCAAACGTTAATACAGCTTGGATTCAACTCTGATGCGTCTACCATCGGCATGTAGAACTGACTTTCCACGGCACTTGGGGTGTTCAGATTGAACAGAAGACTGGGTGTTCACTAGCCGTGCAGGTGACTATCCAGACCACCGGGATATAGAACATCTTTTCATACAGAGGTGGCGGATATGTTAAGAGGATTCACCCTGCTGTTTCATCTTGAGAAATGCACAATTACATGTGGAAGTGATCCAACTTAATTCTCCAGCCTGCAGTAGGTGCTGGAATGAAATCTCAATCGCACACTTATAAGCTTTGAACCACACACGGGCAATATGTTGTGTTTACACGTAGATGTGATATATGCATCAATAATAACTGCTAATAGATACACCGAATAAATTCAACCCCGTAAAACCAAGCTAACGATATCTGGCAGAAATATTCTATATTATTTTCTATGTTAATATTCTACTATATGTCTTATATTCCAGGGTTTCTCCGAACGCGCAATCCTGCGTCCCATACCCAAATATTGCAAGTTTGGACGCACTATATTAATAAAAATTGTTGATAAGTATATCAACATGCGTCCCCGGGACTCTCAAAAATTTAAATCTAAGTGGAACCCTGTATTCATATTCTACTATCTTTCCAATACTCATATCCTACTATGATCTCTATAACGATGATCATACCATCTCCTACATTGTCTAGCTACTAAGTAGTGTATAGCATCCATGTTGACTTAGTTGGTATACTATAATATAATGTAATTATTAGGTTTTCAATATTGACATTACAGATACAACATGTAATTAACCTTTGCAGTCCAATGATCTTCAGTATATATACTGAAGTGCTATGAAATTATTTCCTTGTTTGAAAAAGGATAAAGTGCTCTAAATAGGAATGATACTCAACGAGTGAAATCATTAATTCATCACGTCTACCTATCACTAGAGCCACTGATCACAAAGGTCCATTATAGAAACATGTAGACTTTGCAATCTTTGGACTCATCAAATGCAAGGCAATGCAATTCCTCCTGCTCACCCATCATGGAGATTTATAATGGAATGACTTCTCCACAGATATGTGGTTAAGTACAGTGCTCCCCCCTCGATATAACGCCCTTCGATGCACCGCAGATTCGGATATAACGCAGACCCCATTTTAAAAAAATATATTAAAATTAAAAAGAAATTATATTCGTTGATATAACGCGTGCGGCATGTCATGGACCCCAACTTCAGCGTTATATTGAGGGAGCACTGTATTTATACATTAATAGCCATCACTATAAACATGACTAATACACACACAATTCTCATAGTCGGATAAACACGTGGCAATACCAATCGGGGACCTACGAAACACATAACACCAGACACTTACGGCAGAAGGAAGTATGTATTGATGCAATACCGTAAACAAATAACAACTTGAGTATCTTTTTCTGGGAAATCTCTCGAAATAAACACCTTATGACTTATAACGTAAAATTATCTCACTAATAAAGGTATTCACTAAGTTATTATTCATAATATTAATATTCATTCAGTTGTTGTTCACGAATATATTTCGCAAATTACAAAGTAGACTTATGAAGAATGTGCAGGGTTCGCAATTAACACTCGCCCACTCGCCCGAGCCATTTCTCCCAATGCTAAAGGTATCCTAAGGGCGAGTAGGAATTCATGTCTTTTGTAAACATTTGTTATTTGTAGCATTATTCAGGCGAATACGTTTTAAACTTAGTTATTATTCCTGATGTGACTAAATTATATTTGTGCTATATAAATGTGCATAATAATAATAATAATAATAATAATAATAATAATAATAATAATACAGTAATAATAATAATAATAATAGTAATTGTTTTCTATACTTTAGTTGAGCCAATGCCTGCACTATGAGCCCAGGTCTGTACACGGCGATGGCTGCCATGCTGTTATAGTTTACTCTGCCATACAATGGGAGGAATTATGTGGAGGGCAGGTCGAGTATTGCCGCTGCCCTAGGACCGTTCATTTTGATTGTGGGTCTGGAATTGGCATTAAGACTGGGAGATGTACCATAAAGCTGGCTTGGTAGCAATAATGTACATACTATGACTATCGGGTTTCACCCGCTCTCCTAAACACTGCAGCCCCGTGTACAACAAAGTGTAAACTTTTGGCCCGCAGCATGCCTCGATATCAAACCATTGGCAGAATTAGAAGCCAGGGCCCATTTGCCCCACGAAAAGCCGGGGCTTGTTTTGTAAGAAAACAAAAGTGATGGAGGAATTAGCCTGCAATCTTACTGAAGCTATGTCTGTCTCGTGCTAGTCAAATCCTACACCCAATGTTGTGCGAAAATACAAATGTTAGCTGTTGGTGGCAACAGGGGGTGGGAGGGTTAATCACTGGTAATTGAAAGGGTTAATCAGCAGGGGTGGGGGTGTCTGGGCCTCGGTGCTTATCTGGGATCTGATCGCTAATCAGGGAAACTAGAGAAATTTGTTAGAACATACCTATATCAGTGACAGCTTACAAGAATGTATTTGCTTGCAGAATCTGATAGATGCAATTTCCCTCATCAAACACGGAGCAAATATCCCTGCACCCTTCACAGGGGCGTAAATAAGGGGATATGCTTGTCAAGTGCTCTCGCCTTTCATCGTAAATTGCGCATTTTAACTTGTAGTTCCTCATCAATGGGAAATTAATCGAGAACATGGCAAAAGAAACAGTATAAATTAGTCCGTCACAGAATATTTTACATTTCTTGAAGGTTTATCTTTCGCTGCAGAAAAACAAAGAACTATTTGCTATAACTCTCACCTTATTATCAAGTGCTAATTTGAAGCTTGGAAACTTTGTTCCAGAAATTGAATATCTCTTACACTTATCTTTTCTAATCTAAATTAACTTAAGACTTTACCAGGTGCGTACATTTCTTCCAACATTGTGTAAAATACATTTGTAAAATACA
Organism: Lepetodrilus elevatus; assembly: GCA_034780755.1. Classification (NCBI taxonomy): domain Eukaryota; kingdom Metazoa; phylum Mollusca; class Gastropoda; order Lepetellida; family Lepetodrilidae; genus Lepetodrilus; species Lepetodrilus elevatus. The sequence continues at coordinate 13,160 of JAVCKZ010131221.1, forward strand.
TTAGCCACTTCCTTGTATACAGTCATCAACTTTTACATACCAGAAGATATCGTAGTAAGTAAAAATTAATATATATTTGGTAACAGTTCTAAACTGACACAATATGAAAGATGTGTCCATGTGTTAAACTGTTAACTTCTACCAACCCTACATACGATATGATCAATAAGAACACAACCCTGTGAGCTAGTTACCAAGATTTACAAGCATGAGTGCAATATCAAAGCACGGCATAACAGCATACCGATATTGCGTGAAACGGCACCAAACAATGTCATGCCGTTCTCAAGACATCATTTTTGTCTCCAAGACATCTCACGTAATCTCTGTGGCTCCTACAAGAGACATTTCATATGAAGGCTGGATGAAAAATTAGTCCCAACACATGTTTCTATTCATTCCCGCAATGCATGAGATTTACAAGATCCACATTCATGACGTTTATCGCTGGTACAATGTACGCGACATGGATACCGGCATACCGCACAGATTATGCTGGATACCACCGGGATACCACCACAGTGGGACGATGGTATTTCAGTCCACGTTTATCAGCTGGATTAATTAACGTCAACTGCTTAAGTAAGTTAAGGGTATTAGAGATGTATAAAGGGGATTGTCGCGAGATCTTGGTAAATTCTTGCTTAACACTTCATGGGATATTTCTATGGCTGATCTGGAGGAACAGAACCATTTGCAAATGATGCTACAACATTGTACATGTGAAGAACTATCAACATCAGCTTATCATCCTGAACATTTATATTTAATGAACTAGAACATGAATGAATTAGTTTCAGTTTTCAACTTAAGTCCCATTTTTTGTAATAACTAGTTTGTACATGTATGATTATGAAAACAATACTGAAGTCACTTGCAGGAAACATCTTAGCAAGGTTTCCAGAAAATTATTATATTTTTAATATAAAATATACTGAAAATAAATCAACCTTTTATAAGTGTTTAATACAAAGACAGCATAATAAAAATTTAAATAGTCCCAGTACAGAATGAAACATTCTGAAAATTTGCATTAACATGAGGCAAAGAAGAATCAGGTAGGGCAAAACACGTTATCACCCCCACCCCACCCCTAATACGTACACACGCTGTCTGACTGTAAAGAACACACATCAAACTCACACACATTAACATAGCAAATTCTAATAAAAGAGGCATAAAATGCAGACACTTCTATAATTAAGCAAGATGGGAACATAATATATTGTGGTGTGCTGATGATAAAGTATAAGATTTTATATCCAAACTCAATTAAGCTGCTAACCGCAAGAAAAGTAAAGACACATGACGACCCAAGACTTGTATGACTGGAGCTTGGAGTAACCAGAGGTAGAAGTAAAAGGATATATAGGTTGGATTAATAAGCTCTATATTAAGCCAGGCACGATAGCATTGTAGATGGGTTCAAGCACATTAATAGGGCCAAGTATTGTAGATTGGTGGAATCAAGCCCTTAATATGGACAAGCATAGACAAATGTAAAATCATGACCTTAATATGGCAAAGCATTGTTTAACAAAGGTGGAATCACTCATTGTAGACAAATGTGGAATCAAGCCCTCAATATGGTCAAGAATTGTAGACAAATGTGCAAGTAAGCCCTTAATTATGGCTAAGCATTGTAGACAAATGCAGAATCAAGCCGTTAATATGGCCAATACTTGTAGTCAATGTGGAAGTAAGCCCTTAATATGACTAAGCATTGTAGACAAATGTGGAATCAAGTCATTAATACAGGTTTACAACATTGTAGACAAATGTGGAATTAAGCCCTTAATATGACCAAGCAAAGTAGACAAATGTGGAAACAAGCCCTTAATATGGCCAAGCAAAGTAGACAAATGTGGAAACAAGCCCTTAATATTGCCAAGCAATGTAGACAAATGTGGAATCAAGCCCTTAATATGGCCAAGCAAAGTAGACAAATGTGGAAACAAGCCCTTAATATTGCTAAGCAATGTAGACAAATGTGGAATCAAGCCCTTAATATGGCCAAGCAAAGTAGACAAATGCGGAATTACAAATGTGAAATCAAGGCCAAGCATTGTGGATAAATGTGGAATCAAGCCATTAATATGGCCAAGCATTGTAGACAAATGTGGAAGTACACCATTAATATAGCTAAAGCATTGTAGCATTATCGGTGGAATCATAACTTGATGTTTGACCCACAGTTAGATTCCTAATTACAGACTACTCAGCCGTGTATCTGGATACACTGTATATGTAAATCAATCTCCCAGGACATTCTACCTACGCCAGTTTCTATCTTGAATCAATTACACATCCATTACACACAACATCAACTTCAATATTCACTCTCCAAAACAGGATCGAAACATGATAGCTGACAAAGTCTGTGCCAATTACCATACCAGCTTTTATAGGCTGTAGTGGGAGAGCGGAATTATGCCAAATGTACTTGATACAAGTCCAGGGGGGGGCCTGGAGCCTGTAGCTTAGATACACTCAAACCGTAATACCATTCCATCAAAATGGCAAAAATAAATTACATTTTTCATGCGGACATCCTGAGTTTTATTAAAAGCAGTCATCAGACTGAACTATTTGGGCTCTTTGCTGTTAGCGGTTTATCAGACAAGGTCTAATGTAGGTGTTTTTTTCACAGACCTCCGACTGGTGTCCCTGGGAAAACAGAGCTCCTGGGAACAGCAGGGGGGAATGAACACGAATCAAATAGTAATATAACGTGGCTCTGGAATCAACATGGTCAAAGCCTGCTTGTAGGACCACTGTAACTGTAACTGTTAGTAGCACGCTTGTATGCACCAATACAACAATATTGAGCTATCTTAGCTGCCAATTTTATTGCATATATCCTGCACATTATGAAGGATAAAATTCCTAGGGCATTTTTAATTCCAAGGAATCTTTTTTTCAGATATAAAAACATATTTCATTTAGGTGCACATGTACTCAGACTTATCACTGATCTTTTTTTTTGTAGTGTTTATTTTGTAAAATAAGTTTTTCATTTAAGATAATAATTAATTGTAATAATTTAATAATATAGAAAATTCATCAAAGGGAAATCTGTATTGGTAAATGTAGACCATCTCATAATGGAATCATAGGTCAGCTTGAATATAAGATGAACATCTTGCATACAAGCCAGGATGACTGCTGGAACCCTACCTGAGAGTATGGTACATCAAACTAGTCTACGTTTGTCTGCATCATCCAAGCCCCTAACCTGGGTCAGAAGCCTTCCAATCATATGAAATTCATTTACCTATAAGTATTTAATAGCTGTTTGGACCGTAAAACTGGCTCTTCCCCTCATAACATCCGATATCAAACGGTACTGTCTAATATGCCCCATCCTTTGCCTTGCATCAAGCCTGGGTGAGAAGCCCCTCAGATCGGGGAGGCCTTCATGATTCATTTATATTTATGATCTGTGATAGATCCCAGTATAAGTGCTCTACCGGCACCTCTTTCGTTCTCTTTGTTGAATTTAGCCATAAAGGTGATATAAATTTTCCTATTATAAACTTCTGAGGGCTGCGAAAACAGCTTGTGTGTTGCCGCGTGATATGTTGATTTGCTAGGATGATAGTCTTATATCAACTGCCCTGGCTTTGTACTGTTTAGACTGTGTCTATCTATAGATGCAGATTGGTGAAGTCGAAGCCCATTTTATCCACATGGGTTTCCCTCTCAGTTTATGGCTAATAACTATGTTTTTTCTCAATGGACCACATCACTATGTCTGTGAAAGACATCGTCCGGGAGGAAGCCGTCTTGACAAACGGTAACTATCCTTTACAATGTCGATATATATACATTATATTGCCTCTTCCTGTGTAGGATTAACTGCACATTCACTAACATTTGCATATAAAACAAAATTGTAAAATCCATTATTTTTGGTTTTAGCTACTTTCTTTCCTATTCTCCATACAACTTGGACAAATAAAAAATGCTTTCAGTCAAGACGTAAAGTTGTTATAAATAGATTAGCTTGTATTATAACATCATTATAATTATCTTTTGCCATATCTACGTAATTATTTATATTAACATATACAAAATGAAAATATGCCAATAATCACCTTCTAACTGCAAAATGACCAACAAAACCCATTTTAGCAAAATCAGCAAAATTGATATTAACCTAAATCAAGATTATAGGGTTCATTAACATATATGTATCTCAGATATATCACATGATGAAGTAGAAGCCAGAGGCTGTTATAATGAAAATGGCGAGATATACGTGCAAATAGTGTAAATGTAATTTGTGATGAATAAAAAACAGATAATGTTTCATGTGAACTACTTGATAAAAAGTACATTCAAAACCTATTACATGGCATCTTATGATCATCACAGACAAGCAAATCAGTCTAGTTTTCAATATCAAATGATGAGAAATACACCCAATGCAGCTCACCTGGTAGTTTTCATTGCTATCATCAAAGCAGGAATCTTTCACCCAAATGTGACGATTAACAGTAAGTTGATGATGATACAATAATCATTTGAAAATGAAATAAGATGAAAAACATGCACAACGAGTTGGACTAAAATTGAAGTATAGATACACCTATAACACATTGATGCAAGTATGAGAATAGACAATGATTGTATGAATTTGTAATTAAAATTTCAAATTTCTAGAATACATCTACATAAGATTTGTGTATTAGCTTGTGACGTGCAAGGACCTGGGTGAATTTGACACTTCATAATATTCATATTATTATTGTTGTTTTTGTTTATTATTATTATTATTATTATTATTATTATTATTTTGTTGTTAATTACTATTTTTACCAGTTGTACTTTGCACCAAGTGAGCTAAAACAACATCCAAGCGCACATACAATTGTTTAACCCTCTCCATGCTGGATTAGGCAAAGGCACTGCTCATTAGTCATTAGGGCATCAACTGTTGCCTTCAGCAGGGAGAGGGTTAATCATGGTGATGGTTTTATCTATACCAATATTAACCAAACCAGTGGGTACAACTCCAATCAGGATTAACACTGTCGTACAAATGAGAAAAACCTATATTCATCTGTACCATTCTAACCAAGTATAATTACAACATCTTGCAGTTTAATAAACCTTTTATTAAATCATGACATACTATATATGATCTCATTTATTTTTATCATTAGCAGGTTCTGATGTCAAAAACGATAAATTAATAACTTTACCATATAAATTGAATCCATTTCAAAACAGTGATAAAACACAATCTAAGATACACACTCTACTTATTTTGGGGGGTAAAACTAATCCAACTTTTTCTTCTAAAGACTGAGTAATCTAATTTGTGTCTAATAAGTTGAGAAATGAAATTGAGTTAACTTTGAGATGTTGTCTCAATAACAGGAATTAATATTTTACCAGGTAGAATTCCACATTCCATAATAAAAAAACCCCACCAAATCTTGATAAAATAGCACACTTATGCGAGTGTAGTGATTAGTTACAATCAACTCATACTTTCAGACGGAATAATATATAGGCAATTTGAAAAGAATTTGATTTAATGAGATTGCTGCCTTTCGATAAATATGAAATTGATACTTTGTTTCTTACAGTTGATTGGCTGGTTGTTTGTGTTACCGTGACAACCAGTGAGATGGCAAGTCACATCAATTCATAGGATGACATGTCAACTATAGAAGATTGTTAACTTATCTGAGAAAATAATAATTCTTCCATCGTCAGCAATTTATATGACATAAAAGAAATGTCAAATAATAACTTTGGTAAAAAACAGCATGCATTAAATATTACATAGCAGAAAAAGAACACACTTAATGAAGAATGCAAAGGCAATGACAGAAATTATGTAGCAACAGATCGCATATCCCAGAAATAAGATATGTAACAAAAGCATTCTCATACATGACATAAAAAGCAGTAAAAACTTTCTTGTACATTTTGTAGACAGAAGTAATAACATTTGTCTAAATGCTCCATAAAAACAAAGTAAAAATAAAATTTGTGTCCATGCATAAAGAAATAAAAACAATATTGTGTATGTTGTAGGGATGCATGTTTGAATAAACATGATAAATAAATAAACACATTGCTGTATATGTTATAACTTGTAGAAAGAAGAAGATATTTCGAAACTTAATAAGACTTGTTAGGTTTGAAATTTCACACAACTTTTTTTTTATTGTATACATATGAATTTAAATCCTTTTAATATTTATGTTCATCATTTTAGCTTTTCCGCCCATCTTCCCACAAACAAAAAAGAAACCCCAAAAGTCCCACATGTACCAAAAATAATAATCTTCCTCGAGAATAATCAGTTTTCAGTCCAAACCATCAGTTTTCAGATTTGAACACCCGCAGAACACGACCAATTGTCAAGAGTGCCTCAAGTTTGATTTAGCGAGATTTCCACAGAGGCAGTGTGGCTTGGGGGGTAATTGATTCTACATTGCTCAGAGCTTATCCCAGGATCTACCCTCCATTAATGTGGTGCTCACATAAACAACCACACCACCGTCCACTGGTGCCGTCCATGTCTTCACCGCCGACAACCGATGCCAACAAGCAAGGCAATAACACCAATAATACAATTGACCGCAGCATACCACGACTGAAATCCGATGCCGTATATTTCGGCCAGGAAGCGTCAATTGCATTAGATTGATAAGCATGCATATTTCCTCAGATACATCTGGCTCAATGTTCCGTCTCCAGGCATTCCATGTCATTCACATTCTACCCCTCACCCCTCCTGGCTGTTCCATTCTACCCCCCTTACAGGAGCTGGGGGTCAGACAACATTCATCTCGGTGCAATCTGGGGTACAGTTAATGTAGAAATATCACACAGCATTCTTTCCGTAATGGCAATAGACATTTTGAAGGGGCAGATTATTTGTAGATAGACTGGCAGAGTATCACTTTCATCAGTTGTATCTCAAACAGTATCTGCACTCACTATAACTTATCCATCACTTTATCATAGTTGTTTACCCTCCAGACTGTTTATTTCCATTTTCTCTCCACAAACACTGACTTCTACCATAAAGTGTGTTGCTACACCAAACCATTGTTTTACTAAAGGCCACCCAAAACACCATCTGCAAAGACCATTTCAAACATTTCTAACATAGTACAAAACTAATGCAATACAAATCCTAATAATACTACTTTGTGGCACGCAGTCACAGCAGCTTGGCAAACTTCTCTGGCTAAGTAATATATCCCTGTCAACACAAATTCACTTTTTGAAAATTAAATGAGCTTGAGATAACCTAAATTCAATTAGCCATTTCATAAAACATTAGCAAGAAAGCAGGAAAGTAATTCTGATATCTTCCAAGGAAATAGAAGTGATAGCTAAAGGAATAGTAATTTAATTACATAAAAGCGCAGACACTCCGAGGAAACGGTACAGCAGTGGGGTCTAATAATACTTAATAGCACCAGTAATATCTCCTTACACTTCAAGCAGTGCCAAGCTTGTAGCCATACGGTACTCAGATTCCACATGCATAGGAAACAATAGTGGAATGCATACGAACCAAACTCTACATCATATATAAGATCAAATAAGATGTTTGTTATCCATTTCTATTGTTTGTATTTGTCGGAATAATAGTTCTAGAGAGCTAATGTTTTTTGTTATATACATATCCAACGTTAAATTTTTAGCTTCTTCTTCTTTTATCATGCAACATTAATATATTAAAAATAACACAGTGCTGCCAAAATCTAATATGATGCAATGATAAACCAAACTCTATATCATATGAGATCATGCAACATTTATGGAAAATAACACAGTATACTACACTGCCAAAATCTAATATGATGCAATGATAAACCAAACACTATCCTATCAGATCATGCAACATTAATATATTGAAAATAAGACTACTGCCAAAATCTACCATGATGCAATTTTCTGCATACTGGTGTGTACATGTATTATTGCAAACCTGGCTCTGATTAACACACAATGTTCTAGACAGGCAAGACATGCAGGGTGGTCAAATACAAGAGGCTAGTAATACTGGCCAGGACAAGACTTGTGACTTATTCATTACACTTTAACCCTCTCCCTGCTGAAGGCGAGTTAATTTGCCCAATTACATGCAGAAATAGAACACTTTGATTTTATTCAGCAGGGAGAAGGTTAAGCTAACCACTCCAGAAGAAATCTATATAAATTACTAAAAATATTTCGGAATTCAAAAATCTGTCATCGGAATTCAAAAATCTGTCATACGGTATGTACAAGACATTACATGTCCAAGTGTCAGCTCCTTGTCATTGTGCCACACACCAACAGCAAGTTTGGGAAAAGAACTTTGGCATATAGTGCAGCTGTGAAATGGAATATAACAATCTTACGCTCAATACGAAACCCTGCCCAACTCTACAATGCTTCAAAACTATCATCAAAACTATGCTGTTTCAAACCAGTTTCCTATAACCCTGCAGTAAACTGTTAACAGCTTACAGAGCACTGTGTAATGGTGAATGGTGTGCTCTACAATGCACTCTATTATCATTAGTAGTAGTAGTAGTAGTAGTAGTAGTAGTAGTAGTAGTAGTAGTAGTAGTAGTAGTAGTAGTAGTA
>JAVCKZ010131332.1:0-21764 GCA_034780755.1 Lepetodrilus elevatus
GTGAATATGTTTTTTCTCTTAAATTTGGCAAAATCGTGAAAATTCCGAGCCGCTAAATAAAACCGTTTTACAGTATGAGGTCTATAAATTCTTCTTTAGTTTAGATTTTAAGAGAAAATCTTTAACAATTTAGGAATAGGAATAGACTGATTATGGAAATGCTTTTGAGAATTATTTAACATGTTTTGATTTATTGTTTAAACATGTTCAATGATGTGTTATATATATATATATGTAACATGTGTACTGATTGACAGTATACTAATGGAGTAGCTTTTATTGATGCTTATTTAAAAATATATTATCTCTGAAATTCCACTGGTCAGTTTTGACAGTGCTAATCTCATTCCTGAGTTTTATTCCTTAACCCTGTGCACATAGTGAATTGGTTAGCTGTGTGGGATGGACTTCACCGGACGAGCTGTTCTCGTGTGCGGACGATCACCTAGTCTTGAAATGGAATCTTCTAACTGGGACAGAGACGCATAAAGTCTTGAATTTGCCCAATGAATGCTTCCCGACTAGCATGCACTTCTTCCCCAAGGCTGGCGTCAGTGGTGGACCAAAGAAGTCTGGCGGGGAGGTGTTTGTACTCACCTCAACTGATGGTACGCTAGGCCACATGAAGCTATTTTATTGTTTAACACCTCTGCCCTGGCCATATTGATTTATTATTATTATTTTTTTTTATGTTTTAAAATTTACCCTTTTTATTATTGTCACATCACAAATGGCCATATTTATTCCTGGGTAATAATAATAATTATAATTATTCTGGGTAATAATAATATAATAATACTACTACTACTAATAATGCCTATATTTGTATTAATGCTCTATAAATCCATGCTCGAATATGAAAGATTCTTTATAGGGCTATTCATCTATGGGTGAAATATTCCCGCTGTGGCATAAAATAATAACGCACTCATAAATAAAAATTATCAGAAACATGTATCATTTCATTGCTAATAAAATGATTGATGTGATCTAGCATACATGATATTGCCATGCTCCTCATCTGGGCCTGGGTACAATTTATCATTGAACTGTTTACAGGTAAATTCCACCTGATCAACCGGAACGGACGTGTGGAAAAGAGTGTGGACGCACACAAGGGTGCAGTGGTATCGGGACGGTGGAGCTACGACGGCAACGCACTGGTCACTGGTAAGCCTACTGGAGCAGTCATCTTGTTGCTATTTCATTCGAGTTTACTTTTTACTGGAAATTCAGGGTTAAAACTTAACTTTAAAACGTACTCGCCCAAATAATGATATAAATAACAAAATATGAAATTTCTACCTTTAACATTATGAGAAATGGATTGGGCCACCGCGCGAGTGGGAACTTCTAACCATGGAAATTATCACATTATTGGTTCAGACCCAATATTCAAGTGATTAGATAAACCTTTGATGATTTATCGAGAATGTTTAGATTTGTTAATGCATGTGCTCCGATTGTAATCCTGACACTGGTATAGGTTGTCATGGTAACTCATGTGACACTGATTACCACTGTTGCCATGGTTACTCATACAGTAATAAAGATCAAAACATATGTTTGCCATAGTTACTCATTCTGTGACACTGATTACCACTGTTGCCATGGTTACTGGTACTGCAATACTAGTATTTTGCCACTGTTATCATGGTTACTTATACTTCAAGACTAATTTGCACTGTTTCTATGGTTACAGCTGGTGAGGACGGTCAAGTGAAGGTGTGGTCTCGAAGTGGCATGCTCCGGTCAACTCTCACACAAAACAGTAAGTCTGTTACTATGGTCACTGAATTTTGTTATTTATCTGACTTGGATCTCGTTACATGATCTATTACAGCAGACCTCGTATATAACGTACTAATTGGGACAGGGTATTTTTGTCCGTTATATGCAAAGTCCGTTATACTGTACGAATATACCGTAATTAGCGTTAGACAGCACCAGGACTTCCAGATTCGGTACGTTATAGGCCGGTGTCCAATTTATACGAGGCCGTTATATGCAAGGCATCTATTTTTACATAGCCCTGAAGTTACGAAGCGTTTTTACATACGATTTTATGCTCAATTCCAGATGTTGACAGACTAATAATTGACTGCGATTTTGAAGTGAGCATTAAAAACGTTTCATAACATCACAGGTCCTGAGCTGATTTTGGCGTACCATGTTTACTGTCGCCATCATAATATTTGTTCTTTATCATTTTATTTAACAGTCTCCATGCCCTGAAGAGAAGTGTCTGTGCCTAATCTTATCGGAGAGAGGGTTAATGTACGTATGTGGCTTTTTCCAGGTATCACAGTGTATGCTGTTACCTGGGGTCCAGATTCAGATCACGTCCTCTTTACTAATGGCAAGCAACTGGTCATCAAGTCTTTACAAGCCAACGCCAAGCCCACCATGGTGAGTGATGGTTCACTGCCTCTGTGCATGGAATATGAAGCGTAGAGATAGGTGGTGTTCCACTGACAGTGTTGGACGCACATCCTGGACATAGCTACATGTTGTGTATGACGCTGGGCACGCTAATTTGATATGGGGGATTTGTGAACGAAACTTTGTGTTTAGCCTGTTCGCAATTGTCAAATGAATCAAAACGTATCCATTACCATTGTTTATCATGTTTAGTAATCTGTGGACCCGATCGTCGCAAATGGGTGAAAGATTCCTGCGGCGACGTTAACCTTCTCCCTGCTGAATGAAATCAAAGTGTTCTATTTCTGCTTGTGATCGAGCAACTTAAGTCGCCTTCAGCAGGGAGAGGGTTAAACTCAATATAGTCACTCACTCACTGTGGACTTGAGTTTGTCTTTACAGGGTTCCGCTTAGGTTTCAATTTTTTAGAGTCCCCGGGGACGCATGTTGATATACCTTATCAACAATTTTTATTAATAAAGTGCGTCCAAACTTGCAATTTTTGCGTATGGGACGCAGGATTGAGTGTTCGGATAAACCCTGGACTTTGTATGGCAATGCAGTCCTTAGGAGCCCTGGGTAAACTAAGAATTACAACATTTCTATGATGTGTGTTTTCAGTGGAAGGCACACGAAGGCATCATATTGGTAGCAGACTGGAATCCCGTCAATAATCTCGTACTGTCAGGAGGCGAAGACTGCCGATACAAGGTTAGCGACCGCGGTAACAAATACGTAACTGTAGTAACCATGGTAGTATATTATAAGTTGGTAACCATAGTAACCAATATTAAATAGTATTCATGATAGCAAATATTATAGGATCAGTAACTTTAATAAATTAATCATGGTAAAAATGATAAGGTTAATAATTATGGTCAGAATGTATTAATGTATTGTTATATATTTTATCATTTGTTTGTTGATTTATTTAAAATTCATTGATTTAAATTTTAAAAGATTTAGTTTTTATTGGATTATATGTTAAGTAATCTGGCGATACACATAATTAGATGACATGTGCTATGTGTTACAGGTGTGGGACACGTATGGTCGTCTAATGTACAGCAGTTCTCCGCACGAGTACCCGATCACCGCCGCTTCCTGGACGCCCGATGGAGAGATGTTCGCGATTGGATCGTACAACACGCTGCGGCTGTGCGACCGAAGTGGGGTCAGTGTTCGAATCCTGAATTCCGTGCGTGTCTCTGTTCTACATTCCAGCCTTGTTTGTGGCCTGGGCCTCGGTTGAGGTAGAAATGGGTTGGGGTGGAAATGGGTTGGGGTGGAAATGGGTTGGGGTGAGCGTGGGTTGAGGTGGGATTGGGTTGGAGGTGCGAATGGAATGAGGTGGGCATGGATTGAGGTAGGGCTGTGGTAGATCGTCACAATTCACAGATGATGGTTCTGAGTTCAAACCCGCTTCAGTAGCTTGCAAAAGTTGCCTTTCTGGCGTGATTACAATAGGATTTATGTATCTACTACTATTATTATTCAGGGTTCCACTTAGGTTTCAATTTTTGAGAGTACCGGGGACGTATGTTGATATACTTATCAATTTCTATTAATAAAGTGCGTCCAAACTTGCAATTTTTTGCGTATGGGACGCAGTATTGCGCGTTCAGAGAAACCCTGTTATTATTATTATTATTATTATTCAGATGGCGTGGACACAGTACAATAGGATTTATGTATCTACTATTACTATTATTGAACATTATTGTTGTTGTTGTTGTTGCAGTGGTCGTATGCCCTGGAGAAGCCAAACACAGGCAGTATTCTCAACCTGGCCTGGTCCAGCGATGGAACACAGGTGGCTGGAGCATGTGGAAACGGACAGGTCATCATCGCCAATGTGGTTGACCGGTAAGTGAACCATCGCTAATAATATTCATATTTGTTTCATTACTATAGAGTGAAAACCTTCTAGCATCTTGAACGGCAGCTTGCATTGCATATTCCCCAGGGAGTAGGAATTAAGAGCACACGGGAGTAGGAATTAAGAGCACACAGGAGTAGGAATTAAGAGCACACGGGAGTAGGAATTAAGAGCACACGGGAGTAGGAATTAAGAGCACACGGGAGTAGGAATTAAGAGCACACAGGAGTAGGAATTAAGAGCACATGGGAGTAGGAATTAAGAGCACACAGGAGTAGGAATTAAGAGTACACAGGAGTAGGAATTAAGAGCGCACAGGAGTAGGAATTAAGAGCACACAGATCCATTGACCGGGGTAATAATGTACCACTATCAGCATGCTTTCTAGCATGGATTTCATGCAAAGTAATTTGGCCAACCAACCAAAATCACTGTCTGGTCAAAATCACTGTCTGGTCACAATCACTCGCACTAAGGTCAAAATCACTCACTCACTGGTCAAACTCACTCGTTGGTCAAAATCACTCACACTAAAAGTCAAAATCACACTCTGGTCCAAAATCACTCACTCGTTGGTCAAAATCACTCATTCTCGCCGTCCAATTTGACAGGAGGCTGGAGTGGAAGAACTTCGAAGCGACCGTCTCCTCCAGCAAACAGATCAAGATCCGCAATGTGATGAACGACGCGATGGAGAAGCTGGACTTCAGAGACCGCGTCATCAAGATGTCGCTGGCCTTCGGTCACCTGGTGGTCGCCACGTCATCCCAGTGCTACATTTACAGGTAGGAGGATGTTGTAATGTCACACTCGTGAATCTCATAAATTTGGCCCCGGGATAATAAAACGTTTTCAGTATGAAATCATGCTCAAGCTTTTTTTCACAAATCCCCATAAAACAATGTTAATCTTTAAAAGCCCTCAAAATAAAATATAGGAAAAATAATGTGTTTGATTAACATCTTTAAAAATTATATGTAAATTATATGTGACGGTGTGATTTTTTTTTTTTTTACAGCACCCGGAATTGGAACACACCAATGATATTTGACTTGAAGGAGGCCAGTGTGACGCTGATGAAACAGGCTGAGAAGTGAGCCACTTGTGTGTCACTTATGTGCCACTCGTGTGTCACTCCAAATACTTATTATTTAAATCTTATTAATTGTAAAAGTGCCAAGATAATTTCTACTATATCTTACCTTTCATATGATGCTTTTCAACTGCTTCCGTTTTGCGAAAACTGATCCTGTGTTGAGTGTTTCCTGTGTGTTATTTGAACACATATATGTAGTTACCATATGTAATTGCAATTTTTCAGGCATTTCTTGATGGTCGACGGGGGTGGCGTTTACGTGTATTCATACGATGGCCGCCTGGTTTGCTCTCCACGATACCAAGGAATGAAAGCTGACATTCTAAATACGCAGACAATCTCACTCAGCAATGATACAGTGGCCATCAGGGACAAGACTGATGAGAAAGGTCAAAACATTTATTTTATTTTTCGTAAATTTACATAATTTGTAAGACGCATTATTGTCGTACAGTACTATTTTATATTTTATTTATTTTATGTATAGTTCTGTTGTTCAGTTTGCATTACCACGTCATTCTGTTTTCAGTGGTGCATATATTTGACGCTCAAACAGGAAAGAGTATGGGAGATGGCAAACCAGTTACACACAAAGTAAGCACTTTCTTTTTCGATACTTCAGTTTTTAACCCTCTCCATGCTGGAGGCTACCGGAGATGCCCTGAAGAGCAGTGCCTGTGTCTAATCCAGCAAGGAGAAGGGTTAAAGGGACTCAATTATTGTTAAGATTGTTTTAATTTTTTTTATTATTGTTATTATTATTAATAATATTATTTTCTATACAAAGTAAATGATTAGATCCTATTCTCTGCCTCAGGTTGAAGTGATGGAAGTTGCTCTCGACCAGTTCGGACCATCTACGGAACGCAGGCTAGCCATCATAGACAAAAACAGGGACCTCTTTCTCACATCAGTGCGAATGTTCGGCTCTGAGAGAAAGTTTTTTAAATTAGGTAAACATATGTTTTCTTGTTATCCATGTATCATAACCCAGTCCTTGTGTTTAGGCATTATTGTCCAGTTTATGATTAGACACTATGAATATGATCACGTCAATCTGTTTAGGCACTGAAATCCGTCCATGTGTTTAGGCATTTATTATCTCTGCCGATGTATTTAGGCATTACATTTTGTTATTTTTATTTATTTTGTCCCCCATAAAATAGAGATTACAGAGCTGCTTTCAAAATTATTTTAGCTCATATTACAACTTGGCATGTATTCAAGTACTAGTCGCGTATAGGCAAAATATTTCCTCTGCATCAGGGTTAGAAGTTCCCACTCGCCCGGCGACCCGATCCATTTCTCGTAATGTTAAAGGTATCCTATGGGCGAGTAGAAATTTCATGTTTTGTTATTTATATCATTATTCGGGCGAGTACATTTTATAGTTAAGTTCCAACCCCGCTGCAACCTAAAACACTAACGCAATCGATCAATCGCTTCAGCTACTATGATCCAGTCACTAGCGTGGAACGACGACACCAACATGTTGGCCGCCATGACAGACGGCAGTGTGCTGGTGTGGTACTATCCCAGCGCCGCATACGTGGACAGAGATCTCCTCCCCAAGACCGTCGCCAAGAAGGAAGCCAGGCGAGTGACGCCTCCGTGTGACGCCCGAGTGACACGGAGTGATACCTCCTAGTGATGTCTCACATATGATGCTTGGGACTACAGGCCTCTGACATTCAACCGTCGCAAATGGGTGAAAGATTCCCGCAGCGACGTTAAACTCCATATTCACTCACTCACTCACTCTGACATTCAGAGAAAGTTTTAAAATTTGATAGCATCTGATTTGAGTACAGTGGTCTAGAGGATAGTGAGTCTGCCTCATTGCCTAAAGGTCCCGGGTTTGAGTCTAGTTTATATTCCACTGTGTAGCACTCTTGAGCAAAGTGCGTAAATCCACATTGACATATTTCAATAAATACTCTATTTTATTTATTTTTAATCCAGAGATTATTACTACAGCAACGTCAACTGAAGCATCATAAAATATTCATGTAATCCCATACAGACCAAAAGGTTAATAATCTTACAAATGCATAGATAATGACCTAGGGCCCCGATACACAGAGCTACAATCAGTAAGGTGATGGTAATGACCACCAATCTTTATTACAATATGTCTACAATCGATTCTAAAGATAAGATAGCTTTTAGGATCAGGCCTCATTATTTATTTCAATGATTTAAATTTGTTCTTATTTATCAAACAGAATTATTTTTTATAAATAACCTCCAAAATCTCTCATTCGTGTTTTATCAACTGCGACCGTGTTTCGTCATTTCAGCGAGTTCGGCAAGAATCCACAGTTGATTAACTTCATCGGGAACCACCTGATCTTGCGGCGCTCTGAGGGGGCTCTGATCAGCACCACAGTGTCGCCGTACCCCTCCGTGCTGCATAACTACGGCAACGCCAGTCGCTGGGGGGATGCACTCAGGCTCTGCCGATTCGTCAAGGTAATGCCTTGTTCAGAGCTTCCAGTAATTTACTCTTAACCTGGCCCCGACATTACGAAACTTCTCCCAGTATGATTTCATACTCAACTTATACTAAAATAATTATAAAATGTCATGTTTTTTAGCATAGAACGCGAGTTGAGCACAGAAACGTACTCAGAAAAGTTTTGTAATCTAGCGAGGGGCCTGGATGTCATAACATCCAGAGTAACATTTCTCGAAGCTCTCATATCTACTACACGACCATAAGTGATCTCTAATACATGTAGGGATTGTGCACTTACGAGAACGCCATGGCCTCATCGTGTGAGAGCTTTGAGAAACGATACCCTGTATCCGTTTATTCAATTGAGTATCATCCTTGGTCTGTTAGTACCAGCCAGTGCTTGAAAGCAGTGGTATACTCTGGTTAAAGGCATAATATCACAGTTGATAGATCTGTATAATCGGACAAACGAATTTCGATCTGAGACTAATTAAGCTTGATTTATCCACCCAAAAGTTGTTATTTACTAATGTACTTATCTCCCAGCACTCGATAGTTCTAAAACAAATCATATTTCATATTAAATAGGGGAATGTTCCGCTATTTATCTTGTCTTTGATGCATCATTGTTGTAAAAAGGAAACATTAGAGTTATGTCCCTTTGCATCATATTATGAAGCCGTTGGCCATATTTGATTTAAACCCAACTCTAAGAGTCGCAGAGGGGTTGCAGTGAAGATTTGTCAAACACACAGCGGTGGAAAGCTTTTTGGAAGTACAAACATGATTTTGTGAATGTACTTTGCAGTAATAGCTAAGAACTAGTCCAAAACAACCATAAGTATCTGTGATATTATGCCTTTAAAATAATAATAATTTATGAAATGTTTTCCGTATTTCAGGACGACACTCTGTGGGCTTGTTTGGCGGCTATGTCGTCATACGCCAAGGAACTGAACACAGCCGAGATCGCATACGCTGCCATTAAAGAGGTACGTACTCCTTCTTTTAGATAATAATGTTAACATTATAGACTAAAATATTTAGTACGGGTGAAATTTTTCCGCTGTGACATAAAACAATAACTCACTTTAACCCTCTCCCTGCTGAAGGCGACGCAAGTTGCTCGATCACTTTGATTTTATTCAGCAGGGAGAAGGTTAAAATGATCATCGTAGTGAAAGAATCCTGCACTGACATTGAAAAGCAAATCAATCAATTATAGTAAGTCTCGCGTGTTTCTTGCTTGGTTGCAGACGGACAAGGTACAGTTCATCCTGAACATCAAGGACATTCCGGTGAAGGAAGCGCGGAATGCCGAGATGGCGCTACTGTGCGGAAGTCCGCAAGACGCAGAGGCCATTCTGTTACAAGCGTCGCTGGTGTTTCGCGCCATCATGCTCAACGTCCAGCTCTACCACTGGGACAGGTAGGTCCTTGCTCATCGAACCAGTGTACGCTCTGACGTACAAAGCCTGCAAATCTCCTCAAGCAAATGGCTTCCAGGTTTAAATGGTATACAGGGGTGCATTTCACGAAAGGGGTGTATATTTACGCCGGACGTAAATGACGCAGATTTGCTTGTATTACGTCATTTAGGTTGATTGTATTACATCATTTAAATATCCACCCCTTTCGTGAAACGCAGCCCAGATGATCATATTATAATAATAATAATAGGCCACTTATGATGCGCCAAATCCACCTCCACCCCCCATCCCCCACCCCCAAGGCATGCTCTAAGTGCCTGTATCTGGAGGGTCTTATGTTAGATGTGTTATTATTTCCATGCATGGTCCATTTTTATAGACAAAATTCTTTCATGTATCCTGTCAAATATTAACCTATTTTTTAAAACAAATTTTATTCAAATATCTTTCAAATATGGACCCATTTTTTATTTTGTTTTCAGAGCTCTGGAGTTGGCGGTAACACATAAAACACACGTAGACACAGTGTTAGGTTATCGGATGAAGTACATGGAAAGATTGGGCAGGAAAGAGGAAAACAAGAGATTCCTACAGTACAAAGAAGGGGTGAGTAGCAAATACTTGTCATCAATTTTTCAGGCAGCAAGGCAGTTGGTAGCGCAGTGGTGGAACGTTGGACTTCAGAGCCAAAGTTCCCGAGTTCAAATCCCGTCCCAGGAGCCTGGCATTAATGTTCGCAAAAGTTACCTTTCTGATGCTAAATTGATAGGATGCACTGTCTGTGGCAATGCAGATATCATCCTTGGTCTGTCAGTACCAGCCGGTGATCGCGGGATGATGTGGGTTTTCTCCTGCCCTAAACTGGCAAGTGATATAAAGTGAAAGAATCTTGAAAGCGACTCTAGACCTCAATCAAAATCAAAATTAGATTCGTAGCTTCATCAGACATCTCTGGCATATGTCCTCTGTAAGAATATACTGGCCATGGAGCTGAAAATGTGTCGACTGTAAAGCAGTCCATACACGATCAATATGAATGACAATATTATAATATTGATACATTATTATTGACAAAATGTTTGTTGGTCACCAACAGCAGTGCGCAAGTAAAATATTTGCCACTAACAGTCAATAATACTGTCAATTATCCAGTATTGACAGTATTATTGCCATTATTATTGATCGTGTATGGGCCACTTAAAGATGGACAGTGAGCTTCACAGAGCTACAGCAGTTATTTATCGTGCAATGAGTCAAGATTCAGCCTACAGATATTTTCTATATCAAGTCAGAGTTTATCTGTTGGGCATGGGTGTTTTAATTGTCTGTGACATCACACAAGAAACACAAACAACATGTGACGTCACAGACAGATGAGATACTGTCAGGATGCAGGATACTGACGACATCTAAAGACACTCAGGTAATAATCTATATTGATCTTCATTTATTGCAGATTGAGGTGGACTGGGAGAAAATCGAGGCGAAGATAGAAATGGAATATCAGAAGGAACGAGAACGACCCACAGGTGGTAGCAACATAGTGGCGCCTGTGAGATCTCGGTCGTCACACCACTCTATGAATTAGAACCACCAAGAACCGCTTATCAAGTTCACTCGCTGTTTACTGTATATTTTGAGACCTTGGTTAAACTCTCTCCCTGCTGAATAAAACAAAGTGTTCTATTTGTGCATGTGATCGGGCAACTTAAGTCGCCTTCAGCAGGGAGAGGGTTAAACATCGTCCAAGTGGTATCCACAGATTATGAGGTATCAACTTTTCAGAAATGCCTTACTACCCTCGCTATCAAGTGGAACGGCCCAGGAATTCACCCTAATGAAATTAATGGAAATGACAATCTGAAGATAGCCTTAGATCATTACTGCTGCTGCAAGTTTGATGCATCCACTGATAATGATAAGAGTTATGAAACAGTTATGTTTTGTGGCTACAATTAAAGGCACGATCATGGTGGATTCAATTGTCACGATATTTATTAAGTGAGCTCAGGCTCGGAGGTTACGAAACGTTTTGAATAAATAATAATAATATATCTACCGGTATTGATCTGTATATGGTTTTTCGAAGCTCTCATTACTATGAGACCATAATAAGGACTCTCGTAGCCATCTCCAATACATGGGGATCGTGCACTTACGAGAGCGCTATGGTCTCGTAGTGGATACGAGAGTTTCGAAAAACGATGGCCTGGAGGAAATTTGTTTACATTTCATGATCAAGAGCCCCAAGCTCAAATTTTATAGATTTTTTAACAAAACTACGAATGATATTGTACTCAGAAATGTTTCGTAATCTCGGTGCCAGATTTGTCAAGAATTTGAAGTTTGTGGATCATCTCGCTCTATCGTGTAGTTCAATTACGACATGACATCATTTGACAGTTTGTCATTACTCTTTATTACGATGTCGGATTTGAAGCAATAACATCACACCACATCTATGTTCGCTGACATAACATTAAGCCTATAAAAACAAGAAATACGTCCAATATTTGTCCATGCTGTTACAACACAATATAGCCATTGCCTTTGACCGATGGCAACAATGCACTTTAACCCCTCTCCCTGCTGAAATAGACACAGGCACTGCACTATATAGGGCATCTCCGGTTGTCTTCAACAGGGAGAGAGTTAAGACTTGGTATGGAAACATTTTCACGATACTAATTTTCAAAATTGATGTTGACTAGAATTCTTTTGACTTTTCTAAAAGTATTACAAGTATGATCTCACTCGGAAGTCTTCTAACATAAAAAATAAATAAATAACATATCGATGCTTATCAGTAATGATAAACAATTATGGATATTTTTACAGAATTATTTCCTTCTCTAAGTGTTGTATGCTGATAAAATTTGTCATGTCGACATACCCAAGTATGAACAATGTTTTATTACATTCCGAAGAGACTCGTAAACTATGATATGACATGACCACAGTAATCAGTGATAAAATATATTTGAGCATTCAATGTAAATGTGTCCTGACAGTAACCCAGACCCACCAATGAAAACTAACATACATCTGGTCCCGAGATTACGAAACCTTTTTGAGTACGATTACATGCTCAACCTGAGGGTTTGTTCACAAATCCCCATATCAAATGTAAATTATTCTTGAGAATGAAATCATATTCAGAACCTCGAGTAATTTTGGAGCCAGAAACGGTGAAACATTCATATGACCCCATTCTACAATAAATGTGAAGAATTCTATATTTAATATCTCCATCATTCACCACAAATCAGCAATGTTTGCAGATTATATTTACTACATATGAATGTGATGTATGGTGCAGGATGTATATTTTCAGTCACTAATTCCTCAGATTCCATGTAGAGTTGCTCTTAGGAATATTTTACCATTTCTGATGTCAGTTTTCATTGGTATGCTCTGTCTCATGGATGCAATAAGATATTGTACAAGAAATGTCTGATCTCTGACATTGTACACATTTTATACACTTACTCCGTCCAGAAATAAAAAGAAGTATATTTATTATTTTTTAGTTTATTATCTTTGTCTTTGTACATAATAAATGAAGAAATTAATATAACAATAAAAATGTACATCAATAACAACATTGTTCTTTTCATTTTTCGTTTACAGCACCCTTCACCTTTATATTTATTGTCATTTCCTTACTACCGTACTCAATGTTTGTCAGACCATAGGGTACCCTGACCATGTCCATATAAAGTAGCTTTTGGTCAGTAGTAAAGGCCATGCATCTTGAGCTGCAGAGGTAATATTTACAATGCAGTTACAGGAGGCTACAATTACAGAAATCTAAGAGCGTATTCGATTCAACACTCCACCTACGTAACCCTGGGGTGACGGTCGTGTGATGAAATTAGCCAATGAGGGTACTCATATCATCATCAGTGTTTGGTCAATGGCTAATTTAATCACCCTAGGGTTGGTCGATTGTTTGAAACGAATAAGCTAGATAATAAATACTAGGGTCCGTATGCACAGATGTAGTTTAGTGAAACCGTAGTGTTAAGATCATACCGACAGTGGTATAACTCGTCGCTTAAACCTAGTTTAGCCTAAACTGTGGTTGATGAACTACGTTTGTGCATACGGACCATGTTGAAGGCAACCAGAGCTGCCCTAAAAAGCTATGCTTGTGCCAAATCCAGCAGAGGGAGGGTTGATATCTACCGATCCTGGTATGAATAGAGACTAATTCAGCAGCTTATTTCCGTATTTTTATTTTTTTATGTTAAGCATTATCATTTTTTGCTGATCTAAGCTGGCTTGCGTTTCACGAAAGAGACGCATATTTACATATGGCCGGACATAAAGCACGGATTTACATGTACTCCGTGCTTTACGTCCTGATATATGTCCGGCGTAAAATTGTACACCCCTTTCGTGAAACACAGGCCATGTGTTGCAGGTATAGGCCTACAATCAGTGTAGGATCATTATACATACATATTTCATTCCAACGTGCATCAGGAGAAAAATCAGAGGTTGAGTTTGTTGGGTCGCGGCAAAAGACGCCATTGCTGTGAAGGTGTATCAGAACAGTCCTGAAGGACTACGGTCCTATTGACGGCCGTCAGACATTGGTCAGTTTCTGGGTTACGTAGCTTTCCCTGTAATAGGCAGACATGGTATTATATTAAAACATATAGTTGGACATGAATTATTTAATTTAAATGTAATGTAGCCACGTGTGATATCAAATGCTAGTACTGGTTGTCGCGCGCGGTAGAGCGTTGGACTAGCAATCTAGGAACAGCATGAGCCTGTTTGTATAAATGGCGCCCAATGCGGGGTAGCTCGAGAATCCTTTAGCTGTAACTGGCCATACATGGCTATACATTATAAAAGTCTAATATATATGGCCAGTTACAGCTAGAGGATTCTCGAGCTAAATGCGGGGTTGAAGTAGGAGTTAGGCCTACTGTATTTTAACATCACGACTATATATACAGTATATCGATGTTCTGTAATGAGAATGATCTGTAAAGTTGCCCCATTGCACAGAACAGTTTTAGCTGCAAATGATTTAAGTTAAATTTTCGCGGAGTGATTTGAGCCACGTGTTTTTAGCCCAAATCGTGCTAGAACCTTAGTTTGGCTTCGACGTCCAACGTTCTACCATTACGCTTCCAACCGCAATCGTTCGTGCCCAACCTCTACATTGTTCGGAGTAGGCCTAATGTAAAGCGTATTACGGAGTTAAAATCATCATATTAGGATACCTAGGTTAATAATGAGCTTGAGCATCCTCGAAACGACGGCCATTATGACTACACATAACCTTTGACGGAGGTTAAGGGCGTGATCGATTTGACGATCCATCTTCCAGAAGACGTCTTCTTGCTCATCGTTTTGCGGCAGAAGACGTCTTCTTATGGCAGACGAATTTCCGCGCTCCAACTCCAGGGGCGCGTAGGTGAACATTTCTCTTCCTAGAATCACTTCTACCAACACGAGAAGACGCCAAATCGTAGTGTAGTCAAAATGGCCGGTGTTTCGAGGATGGAAATATCTTAAGTAGCTAATACCTCGTTGTACGTCCACAGTGATGTAATATATCTATCCGCAACAACCACGCCGTCGTCTATGGCCAGATATTGGTAATAGTTCCAGATGTTTCCAACCTCATTGAGGCACCAGAACTGTCCAACACAACACAACATACACACTCGTCATTTTAGGAACAACGTCAGATAAGACGGAAGTGACTGGCTTTATGGCCTCGTAACATGAAGGCCTGTGGGTTCACGTAACCAAATTGCATAATTATACATGAACATTTCAACCAAAACAACCGCCATCAGACAATCTTTGAAACACGATTACAACGTGCAACTTCTTCGCGCATTATTGTATAAGGCCTTAAAGCAAGTCACTTCTGATGTCATTCCTTTAACCCACTCCCTGCTGGATTAGGCACAGACACGGCTTTTTACGACATTTCTGTTCTGTAGTGTTGCCTCCAGCATGGAGAGGGTTAATAGTGAGAAGGGTATACTTTCTCGAAGATCTCGTATCCACTACACGAGACCGTAGCGTCCTCGTAATAAGTGCCCGTTCGCCATATATAAGAGATTGCTCCGAGAACGCTAAATTATCACAAATAGTTTCGTGTAACGATGACCAACCCTATATGATTCACCAACTGGGTCATTTACAACTTATAATGGCAGTTCCAAAGTTTAAGATTAGCATTAAACATACAATTAAAGTTGGCCGACTACAATAGATACATTTGATCTGTCAACCTCTGATATATTATACATTACCATTGTCTACTTATTTTGACGGATGCTAGGTGTATATATATACAACCAGTGGTCATGCGATTCAGAGGATTTGAATTGTCGACACAAGAGCTTTATTCAACAAGCTATGAATGATTAATATAGGCCTATCTGTTGTGGGGCCTAGCCTACTAGCTATAAATTGAATAATAGGTCTACTAAGTTAGCTATTATATATTTTCAGAATAATACAAATAAATTTTAAACACCTACAACTGAAATTAGGTGCAGTCGCAACTTTAAAAAAAATTAAATGTAATTTCCCTTTTCATACACAAATAGGAGACTGCAGTTAGAATAACCCAAGATTGACATGTAATAATACGGTAATAATAATAATAATAGGCCACTTATAATGCGCCAAATCCACACACTAAGGAATGCTCTAAGCGCCACATTATTATCCCCAATCAATGAATCAGTGTGCACTCAGTGTTCCTTCTTAACTCCCTGGGGAGTATACACATTGATATACTTTTGAATAAGGGAAGTAACTCTAAATATATTCCGCCTTTCGAAATAAACGTATCCTACTTTTTCGGATGAGTGCCAATGAAATAGTGCGGCGAATTCGAAATTAATAACTTAAATAAGGAATTGTCGAAACGAAGCTTATACGGTATGTGTCAATAATTAATGTGCTTTTAAATTGCATTTTTGCTGTGATTAGATACATGTGTAATTGGAAAAGAGTAGCAGACTACTTGTAGCCTATATAGCCTACCTGACTTCCTCCGTGCCCAGCACACGTGGTCAGCTTAACCAAGTTACTCTTCCGATTTTCAGCTGCTATACACTTGGAAGTAGCAATACTTCGAATCTGAAATCAGGGGGAGAAAAATGGAACAACATAGTCCCATGGACAACATAATTGAAACCAAGCTGTTGTATCTAGACTATGCTAGTTAATCGCATAGGCCTACTTCGTAATCTGTTCGCCTATATTATAAAGTAGGCGTAGGCCTACTCTTGAACCACTAAACGCGGTCTAGAACTTCTAGAAGCTTGAGAATTAGAAACAAAATATAATAGGCCTACTTCTATATCCGTCAGGAACATACTCTAATAGCCAAATATTATATGAAATGTCGTTTCTGAGATGTGTTTTGAATCTAGTCTATTCCATAACGTTGTTGAAATACGGAGCCAAATGTCCGTCGATGTTCCGCGATGGTCGTACGTAGCCTTATAATAGTAGCTAGGTCTATATGCAATCAGAACATCCTCTTACTATATAGTCATCATATCGCTATGTTCCAAACAGATAGCAGTTCCTTTAAGAGTTTGTTTTTTAACATTGGGGTTTAGAGTCGAATTCAAGATTCTGTCACTTAGGCCTACATCATGACTTGCTGCGCATCCTATCAATATGAATATCGCGTCAGAAAGGTAACTTTCGCGAACAATGATTTTAATTCTGGACGTTTGGCTCCGAAGTCCAAACACTATACCATTGCGCTACCAAGAGTGCAAGTGCGTCATGTCTATTTTTAGAATTTCGAAGAATATCATATAAAACTAGAACTTCCGGTGATAGGCAAACGGAAGTGCTAGGCCTTATATTAGATTGACTAAAACTTCAGAGAAAATTTAATACGCCGTTACAAATGATCGTAGAGTTCGCTCCACTTGCACCTCCTATATGAAACAAGAGTGGGATAATGTTCACTGCATTCCATTACATACCTCGCCTATAGTCTTACAGTCGGTGGGGATGTTAAGTTCTGGCAGCACATTCTTCATATACCAGTCGAAATTATGACAATTCAGGCTCTTGCGTAAGGCCACACGTTCCGAAATATTACCCATGTGTACATCTGCCTGAAAGAAATACTATGTAGAAATGATACATAATCTGAGATCTGATGACGCTGGTAGTACAGTCGACCCCCGTATAACCGGACGTCAGATAACCGGATCCCTTGCTATCCGGACGGTTTTTACCGGGAACCAATATTTTCCTATATAAAATGACTCAGATAACCGGAAATTCGGTTTCCGTTTACGGTCGGGCATATCCGAGAACCAAATAGACAAATATACACAATAATAATTAAGGGCTAGTAGGCTAGCCTATTTGGAAATGAAATTAGTTAATTAATATAATTTTAACAGCGAAGAATTCAAATCGCACAATGTCTCTGGGTACTCGTCAGTAACATGCAGAAACATTGGAAGAAGAATGACACCAAACCCCGAGATTACAGAACGTTAATTATTGAGTGAACCAGGATCGTTTCCGATCCTGTGAGTCGAACTCGAGTTGCCCGATTGCGAGTCAAACGCTCTACCGACTGTAAGAAGGGTTAACCCTGCTGGCCAAGACCAGTAGGAACATCTTATTAATATCACATCGAGTATCATCTCAACGTTTTGTTCACAAATCATCATTTGAAATGTCACACTGAGCATAAAATCACACTCAATTATGTTCCATAATCTCTGGACTGGAATCCTCATAGCCGACCTTACGGAATTTGGTAGAAAGATTTCCCACGAAATGCGTTTGTGCTGACCTTGAATTTATTTGCTTGAATATGCTATCGTGATGGTTTATGAGTATGTTACCATTATGGTTTATGAATATGTTATGTACCATTAGGGTTTATGAGTATTTTACCATTATGAGTATATTACCATTAAGCTCTGTGTACACTGGACACATTTTCCCAACATTTTTCCAACATTTTCCCAACATTTTCCGAACATCTGATTTTAGATACATTTCTTCAACATTTTTCCAACATGTTGGAAAACTTAATTTGCCCTGTGTACACTAGCAACATTTTCCCAACATGGTGTTGTAACAAAATGTTCAGTGTACACAGACCTTTAGGGTTTATGAGTATGTTACCATTAGGGTTTATGAGTATGTTACCATTAGGGTTTAGACGACTACTTACTTTGTCTCCACCTATAGCCTCCCAGAAGAACTCCTTGTAACCGTCCATCCACACTTCGGCAACTCTCGCCGAGTTCCGCTTCTGAGTACCCGACACGGACCACTTGATCGGGCTGTTATGCCGGAAAATATGACCCACATGTGAGCAGGGGTGTACCTCGAGGACACCTCCACACATCCACACCTGAAAATACAATTATTGTAAAAAAAATAATGATATAGACCTATATTTATTTTTGCGCGGAAATTCAAACGTATGATTATATAACATAAAGTTACAAAGAATAAAATCCAAGATTTTGTTTTGTTTTTGTAAAATAACGTATTAACAACATGTATTTATGTCTTGAAATATATATGCTGTGCATATACATTTCCATATCTACACTTATATGTATGTACATGTACATGCATTTTACCGTTCTGTTGTCTTTGTTTCTGTAAATAGTTTTTGTTGTTACTTTATTATAATTATACACATTATATACTTATGTAAATACAAATGAATGGATTTGGACAATGTTTTTCTATCCTTTTCTGACGAAAATAATGTTTAAAATGTAAGGAAATAAAACACATAAAAATGACCACACCTAACCGAATACTGTAAAAATGTTATGTTGATAGATGCAAATCTCATCACTATAAGTTAAATATAAATATTGGTTCCATTAAACTATTCTTATCTAATTGGTATTTTAGAGAAACGTATATAAAACAATTTAATTTTATTTGAAAAGGTATGTATCTCCCTATTGTATACATGTGCGTAGCTTGTTTTATGCGCGCACGCGTGTGTCTGTATGTATGTTTGTGCGTGCGTGCGTGCGTGCGTGCGTGAGCGTACGTGTATTACGTATCAAAATATACAACCTTGAATGAAATCTCCAAATTTTCTCCGCCCCAGAAGTCCATTCCAGAATCATACGTTCCGAGTTTTGTGAAAAAGTCTCGCGAGATCGCGAACAAACCTCCCGGCATTGTAGCAGATCTAAAACAGCCAATTATTATGTGTTATGAGATTGGAAAATCAACTCGTAGCGGGTTTTTTCAATTTGTATTCATATTTTATTGAACGAGTCTCGAGCATAAACCTACAGTTCGTATCAGGAAATAAAAGGGACGTAATCCGGTCGTAAGTAAGGGCGTACGTCTTGGAAGTAATTGCCGGAAAATTAGATTTACGCCCGGACTATCAGTACGACCTCTTTGTTATACGTAAGTCATTTTATTATCTGCTATATATATATATATATATATAGGCCTATCATGTTTTTAATTATAATAAATAGTCCTTACTTACCAGATCGGCCAGTTTACATCTCCTATACCGATTTCCCCGGAAACTATCTAGGCCTAGGCCTACCCTATCGCTTGCAATTTTAGAAAGACTGGCACATATGATTCCCAGTATGTATCTGCTTCCGGTAATATAAGTAAAGAGGGCTCACTGAACAACATGGCAGCTATATATGTTACACCAGAGTGAGGTCTCGATATAATTTTGAAATAGTCCCGGAAAATATTATTGTTGGCTGATAGACTGCCGCAATTTACACAAGAATAGTCCATCTCGGGGGCACTACAAATATATATTCTCAAAAAAAAATAATGAAGTGCTAGGGAAGCTTTCTACCAAACTTAGGAACTCGGTTGGAGGAATCTGAGTCCATTCTTCTTACAGTGCCTCTGCACGTTTTTTAGAGTGCAGAGTTTTTTAGTTTTTTTAGAGTTTTTTTAGAGTGCAGAGTATTTTAGAGTTTTTTTAAGAGTTTTTTAGAGTTTTTTAGAGTGCAGAGTTTTTTGGACTCTGGAGCTTATGAACGTTTCGAAATTCTTAGTTGATAACATTTCATCAAAGTTAAATGTATACGTTCAAAAAGTTCCCTGGCCCTTAATTAATTGTGTTGAGTATATAACACGTACTTGATAGGCTCGGAAGGAGAACGTGGTCGCCTTGCTCGTAGTTCGCTGATGCGTATCCATCTGAAGATAAGCTTCATCCAGGAGAAGCTCCCTACGGATCTGGGCGGACCCGCCTTGATAGCCAAAGTTGAGGCGTCGATGGAAGTTATGGTTGGATACGGCATTGCAAGGGGATTCTCTGCGATTCTGTCCAATAAGGGCTCGAGCCATCCTGAAATGTTAATAGCCCTCTAAAATATAAGAATCCACCTTGAAATGGTAATATTAGCCCTCTAAGAATCCACCCTGAAATGTTAACTTTAACCCTCTAAGCATCCACGGTGAAATGTTAATATTATAGTCCTCTAAGAATCCACCCTGAAATGTTAATATTATCCCTCAAAGAATCCACCCTGAAATGTTAACTTTAACCCTCTATCCACGGTGAAATGTTAATTTTAGCCCTCTAGGAACCCACCGTGAACTGCTAAATTAGCCGTATCTATATAGAAACGTCCTATACCAACCTGGGAAGCATTCGATGTGCGAGTCCAGAAAGACTAGCACTTGACCCGTGGCGTGGCTGTACCCCAGTAGCCTCGCTCTGATCAGTCCCTCCCGCTCTACGGCCCTCACCACTCGCACCACGCGCAGACGGGACATGTACAACTCCAGGGGCAATCCCAGATGAACTGCCGGAGAAAAAGAAATAACTATAAAATATGGCTTCATCAGGAACCAGTGTTTGTCACAACTTCTCATGGGTTCATCCGATGTAATCAAGTAAAGGCTGGGCACCGCCTTCTTCATCATTCTTTGGTGCGCCCGAGTCTTTGTTCTTCCTATGCCATCATGTAACGGCTCGATCGGCACCGCCTTCTTCATCATTCTTTGGTGCGCCCGAGTCTTTGTTCTTCCTATGCCATCCTGTAACGGCTCGATCGGCACCGCCTTCTTCATCATTCTTTGGTGCGCCCGAGTCTTTGTTCTTCCTATGCCATCATGTAACGGCTCGATTGGCACCGCCTTCTTCATCATTCTTTGGTGCGCCCGAGTCTTGTTCTTCCTACGTAATTCCATCCTCATAAAATAAGCCTATTGGCGCCTCCTTCAACATACCCTACACATAGGGCACATCGTAGGACGAGAAGCTCTGGGGTCATGTTCCCGAAGCTATCGTACACGTAACGACATTGTTAAGAATCAGTGGAGGAAAATTGGACTTTAGATCGAAAGGTTTAACGATTTCGTTATGTATACAATAGCTTCTAGAACATTGCCCCTGATATGCATGTAGCCGGGTGTGACATAAGATGCTCCTACTGGTCTTGGCCAGCGGGGTTACCCCTTTGGCTCAGTCGGTAGAGC
>JAVCKZ010131443.1:0-21761 GCA_034780755.1 Lepetodrilus elevatus
AGCCTTTTTTATGATTGAAGACTTAAGTTTGTGGCTCAGCTAAGTCTAAAATTTCAGACTTAAGCCCAAAACTTAAGTCCCTTTATGAATACCGGCCGCTCTTACCTGTATATAAGGTAGCCGACCAGCAGACCTCCCAATAGGATGCCCCCAGTGACGCCCGCCAGTATCACTTTAGTATAGGCTGAAGCAGAAGACGTACAATTACATGCATACATCATTACAAGCCTGACAGTACGTTCCTCCAACGATCACTTTAATAATTTCATATCGACCAACTCTGCCAAGCAACATTTCGCCAGCAAAGCTTGCTACCATTCCCAGAAAGTCCATCAGCTGGAAAATGTTAGTTCATGTGATTTGTAAATTGATTACTTTTTTATCGACGATATAATCTTTCCAAAAATTTACTTCTGCTATGGTAGATTTGTGTCGTCATTTGTGCACAAGCAGGTGGTCTGTAACTGATTCCAGTTTCTAATCTCTCTCAATCCACAGTTACTATGAGTATTAATGAATATATAGCCATGCACTGCATGTTGATCAGAGCAAGTCTGAAATGTTCAATATGGTAATACTGCATCTTGGCTGTATTCGTGCGTGTGTGTATGTGAGTAATGTTTTTTTGAATATGTTTATTATATATTTATACATTAGTCTATGCTTCCCACTTGTAACTGAAGCTCGCATTTGCCTAGGACAGACATTAGAGAATACATATGTAGAACATCAATGTATAATCCTACATGGAGGCAGTGCTGTATCTGGTATTATATATTGGCGACAGTACGTCCATATCACGAAGGTAGTCCAGTGACACTCAAGATTAAGTGTCCTATTTTCATCCGGAAACATTACAAGTATTGGTTAACTGGATGTCCAAATTGATGAGTTGCCAAAATGTGCAGGTTGTCACTACATAGAGCATATCTATTTAGTTAATTTTCACTGACAGTTGTTATTACGATGGATTGGAGAGAGGAAAAATACATTACAAGAGCAAAGACATGCCAAGACAAGATGCAGAAGCAAAGAGTACACGCATAGCACTAAGACGTGTCCAGACAGTGCGGCTACTTGCAGCAGAAAGAGCGGAGACCTCTACCACTGGTGAGCTACATGCAGGATGTGGAGACCTCTACTACTGGTGAGCTACATGCAGGATGTGGAACTCGTGTCAGCTATAACGTCTGAGTCAGGAAACAAGATGCTCTTAGAATACCACAGGCACAGGGCAAGTTCCACAGAATACTCGTAGAGCTACGAAAGTCGTAACAGTTACGACTCTCATACAGCTACGGTTGTTCTGTGGAACTGGTGCCGGGGCACTAACTGCATTACGTATCAGGACAGAACTTATGGAATTCGCTTTGAAATGATATACTTGATAATTTATGATATCGTATTGCTTCTAGCATGGTAATGCTCTACAATGGTCAACTAGAAACATGAATATACGTGCACAGTGTGTAGAAACAACATACAGTGGAGATAGATTATGTTAAAATAATTGGTATGAACCATGAACATGAATAGGCAGATTGAAAAGTGGGTATGTAATAGGTCTTGGCATGATGGCTGTAGATGTGTATGTAGATGAGTATGGACTTAGACACGCAATGACAGGTGGTTGTGGACATAGACAGACACTGTACATGACAGTATGAACATTGCTAGACAGTGTGTCTGGTGGGCGTGTACACCGAGAGAAGGCGGACATGGTTGGTTTGTTAGAGATGCGCCAACCTACACAGAGCGGTGAGATTGCAGGCATAGATTCACCAGGAGAATTTCAGGGCGACCAATCCATGTGGAACTAATGTAATAACATCGGCAGCTGATCTTACTGGTGCTTACATAAACTGATATACATTTACGCTTAGGAAAACGAGGTCATTCTAAAAAAAAGAAAAAATGAAAATGAAAATAGAATTTAGCTTCCCAAACTATACTACCTTTGGTATTCACTTTTACGACTGGAAGCAGAGAATGAAATTGCGTTGATACTACGCTACAGGGAACAGCACTACACAGAGAGCATTGTCTAGCAGTAGCTGCCACACTAAACATGAACACAGGCAGAGTCAGTGCCACATGGGTGAACGTCAGCACATTACATCATATTGATTTCCATCTGTGGACGAAAGTACACGTAACAGCCAACACAGAACAACTGCGCATTATTTCCGCTTTGTTGCACGATGCATGCTTTGACGTATATCCATGAACACTCAGTTTACCCAGAGAGGACATAACGTTGACGGACCATCATGCCATACCATCCAATTCTACCATCCAATTCTACCATCCTATTCTACCATCCAATTCTACCATCCAATTCTACCATCCAATTCTACCATCCAATTCTACCATCTACCATCCAATTCTACCATCCAATTCTACCATCCTATTCTACTATCATATTATTTCATTGTGTTCTACCACCACCCTTGCCTACCTTTGTTCCTGCATTTTGCCATCCTCTCCTACCATCCTGTCCTACCCTCCTATCCTACCATCCTGCCCTACCCTCCTATCCTACAATCCTGCCCTACCCTCCTAGCCTACCTTCCTAACATACTCCCACAACCCTGTCCTATCATGCCCCCCTGTCTTTTATACTGACTTTTCGGCGGGATACACCTCTCATGACGGTATCCACACTCCGGTTCGTCCACGGGAGGCTTGCCGTTAATCCAGTCAATAGACTCGCCATGGTAGAACTGGAACTCCTGAAATGTATACAATTGACATTACACCATGTGTTTGGTAGTGATTAGAAGCAGAACATAATACCAGAACATAATAGGCTAGATTTAGAGCCAATGCATCGTAAACGAATAGTGGAATACGTCCTATAATTTAATGTACAGTGCAGTGAACAGGGACGCACTGTACTCCGTCATGTCATCTACAATGTGGAATAAATGTCGTTGACTTAGTAAGTTGTACATCATCATCATCATCATCAAGAAGGGCCGGATGTAACTACACTTACCGGAAGTTCCGACAAGTTCTTTTTTAATTGAAAGACACCAATTGGAATCATGCCCCATTCTTCGGGATTCTCAGGAATCGGACGCCTAGCAACCAGAGAATAATTTCCCTCCGCATCTCCGAGTGAGTTAATCCTATTGATGTACCCAGTGGCACCTGAAACACAGTCAATGGCATTTCAGAATATGACTACGAAAGAACAATACACCATGGAATAGCAGGTTTCATAAAAATGACAGCATGTTAAGTACCATTCAATATGTGTTATTCCCTGTGTATATATACTAGGATGACAGTGTGCTAGGAATACGTAAGGCGAGGCTATGTATATCTGTACGGACATGTTACTCTACAGGCTGCGTGTCTTGTGGCGAGATCCGTAAGTGTAATTGCAGCCTAGAGTGATGTGTTGTACTCCTACTGGATTCGGGGGCGACACCTTTGGCTCAGATATATCCATGGTGTGAATCCAAGTAGTGACAAGATCATGATATGTTATTGGTTCTCTCCACGTGGAGCTGCTCATGCTGCTCTGTCAGCTAGAGAAGGTCGGCCTCCTGTGTGCGGTAGAAGTACAGGATTGTGTGATGGGGAGTATTAAATGTTTAGCCGTCGGTGATACATATGGTCTCAGGAAATGGTGGTTACCAATTTCGCTAGATTTAATTAGTCTTTCTGAGACTTCAATGGTAAAGCAATATAGGCATTGTAACAGTATTCCTGAATTTAGTATGTACATTTACATATGTGAAAGCCGTTTTAACCCGTAGGTGGATATAGGCCTTGCAACTCTATGCGTATGACATATCAGTAGGTAGTCCCCGACGAGCGGTTATGACGCCTTGATATAATATGATGTTAGTTTTGCATTTCTTTGCAACTGTTTCATTTTAAATGCATAGAGTACACACACTTGACATTTCGTGACAAAACTAGTCACTAATTCAATTTGAATATAGTGCGCTTAAGAAGTATAAGTCGGACGTATAAAGGAATACAACTGGCGCCTAGATGTATACAAGTAATCACATTGTAGCTAGGCACGTGACTGCCTCATTTAGAAATGCCAGAATGTCACATGTCAAACAAATGCAATAAGCCGTGGCCATTAAAGATATCACTATTGACACGAGACAAGCAAACACACCAGTTATTTACTTGCATGACTTATTAATTAATTTCAATAGAATCGCGACGATGTAGAATGCCTCAAATATGAATACTTCAAGGAATATATGAATGCTAATGCTGACATGTCCGACACCAGTTTAATCCCAACTGATCTCGTTTTATGTCTTGGACTTGGTGATACGGTGGCATACATGCCACTGCAAAGATACACAAAGTCCTTCATCTCGGTATAAATGGCTCCTATAAATCTCCATTTCCGGTGCACAGCCGGCGATTGGACGAATCAAGTGATCGTGTGTGGACGGAGTATGTTTGTATCACTTGAAGAGTTCTAAGTACGGAGGAAGCAGTGGTCTCACAGACGTGCGGATCTCCAAGAGCTGATTAGTGGCAATGGCCAATAAGTCATGTCACATAAACACAACTCTACGTACATCATGTTGATGGGAGACATATCAATCACCGGCCGCGACAACGAGTGTCCATTTCCAGGGGATTGAGACCAATGAAGGATTGGGCGTAAACGCTCGCCTCTTCACAGTTGTCACGGAGTTTATAAAAGCAGCTCCTTGTCTTCAGAAGTGACTACATGCAAAACTGCTTATGTCTATGCATCATGTTGATGAATATCCGTATTCTATTATAGTACATGTCATTTAAATTGTTTGTCTGCAAGACTGGTGTCGTTATTAAATTGCACAACACATGTTTGCAATTAAATGCATAC
This sequence comes from Lepetodrilus elevatus, assembly GCA_034780755.1. NCBI lineage: Eukaryota > Metazoa > Mollusca > Gastropoda > Lepetellida > Lepetodrilidae > Lepetodrilus > Lepetodrilus elevatus. Next base: position 4,856 of record JAVCKZ010131443.1, read on the forward strand.
GCGATATTGATTTCGATTACTATTAAGTGTAATGTGCATTTCATCTGGCTACGAATCATCAACTATTAGATAATCATCGCCGATTGATAGCGGGAACGTCGTGGCACATCTTTCAAACAATCTATTATTCCACGATCTTATCTATGAGTGTGCATGGTTGGATCACGTTTCTAGTGATCTTTCTAACGGCTCGTTCAGACTTAACGCGTGTGGTAAGCCGCAACTGTTCTTTCATTGCTTGCTCGATAGAAAAAAACGGTTTCCCGCACGGTTTCAGTATGAACAGTTCATGTGTTTCTATAAGGAGATACCAGTTGCGGCGAAACCGCAACGGGAAACGCAATAGGTCTGAACGAGCCTTAAAGGTATTTGTCAATATTCGAATTTTTCAGAATGATTGGTGGAATTCAACGCTGTGTACTACTGACCCCCAAATCGCTGATGATGGGTTGTCAGAATCTAGCGTGCACGTGTACTTGCTGAAACAACTCACTGTTCTGTGGAGCTTCTAATGTCGTGCTCAGATCTATAAGGCTGCCAGTATTTATTTGCACGTTGATCCATTTCTGAGTTGTTTACTACATGCAGGTCATAGCAACAAGGACGTAAAGTACGCGAGTACTACTAGTATCTTAATAGAACCCCACGTAAGACTTGGTAGAGTTCAAGTTCAAGTTCCACAAGTCATGTGATGTGTAGTATGACTTCAGGAAGGGTGTCGGAACTATAGCCCTCCCAATTATTAATGTTAGCCAAACAAGAACTATTAATATGTCTACTGCAGTATACGATCTGGGTATCGTTTCTCGAAGATCTCTTAGTCGCTACTTAAGGGACCATAGCACTCTCTTAGCTATCGGCAAAGAGAGCGCTATGGTCCCTTAGTGGCTAAGAGAGCTTCGAGCAACGATGGCCCCGCCTCTTAATCATGTATACAATGCTTCCGACCTCTCAGCTAAAGACCATCATGGCATGAAAGAGCATCTCACTTTTGTACGTCACTCCTTTGATCTTCTCTATGACTGCCAGGCCGTCTCTGATGTCCTCGCCTTCAGCCAGGAGCTCGTGCACTGCACGTGCATACAGCCACACGGCGTCGTACAGGTACACGGCCTCCACGCGGAGCTGCACACGTGACAACAATACAATCACCCTCATGACAAGGACACACTGACTGCTCGTAAGGAGGCAGTGGGGATGTGTCCGAGGGGATGCACTACACATTCAATATAGCAAGTTCTGTGAATAGCAACCCTAGCATCCCTTGTCCAGATTTCTCGAAACAAACTTGAGGTTGAACTTTTGCTCAGCTGCGATTTTTCCCATTGACTCACTGTTGTAATTTGAATAAAAACTCAAACAAAGACTAAAGTTACAGAGTCAATGGGAGCAATCTTTGCTGAGCAAAATACATGCTCAAACATGTTCCGGGAAATCGGGTCCTGGCCCGTCCCACGGAACAATCTTAGCACTACGAGGGTCATGGCTCCATGGTAACTTATACAGGTTACGACCCTCTGTAGTCATTCACATGTCAAATTAGCATATTAAACATTAATCAAGTACGCCATTTCAACCAGCTACGATTCCATTATCCAAATATTAACTTGGCATGCAGCAAGATATGAATATAAAACAAATGTGTCATTATTTTCAATATTTGTATATTTAACAAAAAGACTAAAGCCGGTAGATAGATGCTACAATAGGCATCTGCATCTAGTGTTTCATATCCCATTCACTCACAATCGGTCTTTCCAGCAATACATCAAGTATGTTCGTTTGCAGAATACACAGGTTCTGTATGTGCATATTGCTAGTTCAGTGGACTGTGTAGTAGTGTGAGTAATCGAGCACTATATCGGCACCTGTGAACCAGTGGTACTTACCTCCTTGAGAACTCCTAGGTGGCCAAATGGGTTGCGGTAGTTGAAGGGAGGAGCTTCCAGGTACTTGTTGACGGCGATCACGAAGTTGTGGTAGTCAGACATGACGGGTGGTGATGTTATCACGCTGACAAAATGTCGAAAAGCCGCGGCACTTCGATTTGTCACCTCGGTAGAGAATATACCTGTAGTGGTAATATTTGGATAATATATTACTTCAATATTAAAATCTGAAGAATGAAATGTAGTGTTAACGTGGGAATAAAATATACCGGAGTGAAGGATGATGTAGCAACACACCAGTGACCTCTCTGAATAGCTTGTACGGGCAAACGTATTCGTTATATCTCATTGAAAAAGTAAACCTGTCGCTTGATTAAATACCACAAACTTCACGTAGTTTGATCAAGGAGTAATGCAGTACCTGTAGATTTTCTAAAGAAGACATTATCTGTAGTTTTATTGAAGAAGGATATGTATTGATTGAGTAAGTGTTTGGAACACTGACAAAGTACTGTGTCTGGAAGCTGAAAATGTTTTGAAGAGAATGCCCAACTATATATACACAGAGCGAGCATGGTGGAGATAATTAAATGCATCTGAACATCAATATCATAGATGCAGTGTGGCGTGTGAACACTTTGGACATCACGCCTACGGTGTTGGCAGAGCAAGTAGATGTGATGTAAGTACTGGCACGAGCGGAAAACAACTGATTACGTTGGTCCGTGGCGAACAACTTTGAAGTAGAATCAAATAGTAATCGAAAATGATAGCACGTGCCTCCGATTAACAAGTAGTGATCAGACGCTTGTTATCTTCTCACGGTGTTGATTTGGTTTAAACAACGCGTAAACGTTAGCGCCAATATACTGCAGCTCATCAGACTAGGTACTATACAGGACGTCATACTTAGTATAGTATTTGCCAATCGATATGAGTATGTTTTTCTTTCGTGAAATTATGACATATTTTAACTTGGAATAAATGTTACCATACTATTATATTCAGGAACATATTGATAATAGTTCTCTATAGAAGCGTTCACCAATGTTTGATGCATCGTAGAGTAAACCAAACATATCCAAGATAAGATTATCTGTCAGCATATACGGTACTGTATATTACGAAGTGTATAATCTTACACTAATTTACGCCACTGTTCAACTAAACCTGTTTGGCCGTCATTCTGTTCTAAATCTGTATTTCTGAAGTGAGATTATCTGCAGTCATAATTTGTCTGACAGCCACTTGGTCAAATACTGCTTGACGTATATTGTGAAACAATATGACTTATATGAGAGTCTGACACTCTGCTTTAAGTTCATCTCGAAAACAAGAAGTGGATGAGGCCTGTCCTCCGTACGACTCCCGCACATCCCGCACATCCCCGCACATCCCCGGAACCAGGGCAATGATACGCCAGGGAGGAATTCCTTCTAAACAATTAGCATACTCCCTATTTGTATATGCATTGGGACTTGTTGGTCCATAAAGATGTCACCTAACCGAAGAGCAATAAAGCTTAGAACATGCTTCACTTCCTCTCATAAGTCTTGAATGCTAAAACATGTCGGGACACGACGAACATCTAAATGTTATTCTCAATAAATGTATTATTCATTGTATGCGTTTAATGTGATTAGGAAGTATGCACATAACCAATATTAAAATATTCCAGTATTGTTGAGATACTCATTGTATCATCCCTTACTTAAAAGTTTTAGTATTCGGACTATGTGTCGTAAACATGATAAAACATGTTTGCTTTGAAAATGCAAGCATGGTAACGGTAACGGATGGTTTCTGTATTGTTGCACAACTTACAACTTATAACACAAATCTAAACGTAAATATATAATCCTAAATCACAGAGATTGCATCTATACAAGTATGTGTGGTAGAGGAAGTCTATGTTGGGGAGGTAGCATTGTACCATTGAGGAAGTCTATACTGTAGTTGGAGGTAACGTACCGTGGAGGAAGGTCTGTGCGTCCTTCATGCCGAACTGCCCCACCTCCACACCCACCACGAAGTAGTCGCCAGTGTCCAGCAGCCCCACCTCGTGTAGGTGGTCCATCAAACCAATGAACTCGAAGTAGGCGCCCAGCATCACGTAAACTACAACAACAGACGCATTCATTGTAACAAACCTATATCTTGTTCCACTAGAAATGACCTCCCTTCACCCGTGTAAATATTCGACTGCTGGTAAGATTACATACAAAGTGTATGTGCCGATAATCAAGAGATAAAATATATAAAAAGGGAGATTTAGTATATTTCGCGGGCATTATTGACCTGCATATAAATGTCAATGTCAGATTGTCTAGTATTGAGTGGAAATTGGTAATCATTGCTTCATACAGTAAAAAAAAGTGGCAGCCGTATTTCAGTTTTGCGTCCATTTTTCGAAACCATAATCATAAGGGCTGATGCATTCTTTAATGTTATGAGTTCACCATGCACAATTTACTGCTCTATGTTTGTAATTGGCCTAGGCTGGCTGACACTCGCGATGCAGTTCCCACCAGTAATAGGTTTGTCCTGGCAGAGTCAATAGCAATGACTATATGTCGTGTTTGACGTATGCAAGCAGTATACAATCCGTACCAAATAATTAATAGTTACTGTAATAATATGCATATGCATGTACGAATATTGAAAGTGGAAGACAGTAGGGGAGGATGTATGGCAGAATGTCATAGAGGTTAGTACATGTAGTGTGTGAAAACATCTTGAATCTAGATTCTAACTGACATAACTGAGGGAGTTCAATTGGTAGGGATTTCCACAGATGCCGTGCGGAATAATAGAAGGAAGGTTATCCAGATGTATTGAAATGATGTTAGCTTCATGTGAGGTACAGTCCTCGTGGGTACAGATACATCAACCATGCTGGCTAGATATTGCTGTGCTATGATATTGTACTCCATCTTCTTGAGGCATAGGAATGACATCCGGGCAGCGGACTTTTGGATATGTACAGCTACTGACCTGAGGTCAATCACACATGGACATGCGGGGGTCAATTGACCATCACTTGCATTAACGAGTAATCCCATGATGTTGAGTAATTGCAGATAGTGATGTTATGGTTATACACTGGTAGGAAGAAGTCATATACAAGATGTCAGATGGGCATAGTGATCAATAGTTAACTTAAAACGACTACAGAAAACATGCAGTAAACTTATGCATTACTTTCCAACCGGAACAAAATCTGCATATTAATTCATCAAGTTGAAAGATGTCAGCATGTATGTATGTATACATGCACACTTCCTGGACTTGGTGTTCGTATCACTGGAATGCTACACAATACTTACTTCTAGTATCTGTCCTAGTCTCTGCTACAATCTTTATGAATGGGTTCTCAGCATGTGAGTGGAAGTAAGGCCCTGCGTATACCCGCCGGAAGGTGATGCTGATGCCGTTTTCCTTAAGGAGCTGGAACAGCAATGAGGGAGAATGAGGGAAGACTATATGTATATTGGGCCTATAACCGAGGACAACGAGGGGACAATTGAATCATAACTACAGCAGCCAGTAGTCACATGATCTAATTGTCCTCCTTCAATCATTTAACACGACGCGGCGGCAGAGGAATTCTTAATAAGGATTTGCATCTCTTCCAATAAATTTGTGTTGTGATTGATCAATTGATCTTATGATTTAAACAAGTCAATGGCACTTCTGGAAAGCCTCTCTATAACAAGTGAATTATAGGCTGGATGTCAACAGGAAGAATGGGTGTCGCCAATGTAAGAAATCCTAAACATCCTGAATATGTATGTTTGGTTTGTGTATTCTTCAGGACATAGATAAATCTATGTTTTGTATTGTGAGATATTACTACGTGGGATCTTTACATTGTTAATGATGTTTTATGTGACGAAGGAACTAAGTAAGTAAGTATTTATTAGCATATGCCAGTGTTTTCTAGTAAAACATTTCTATTTGAAAACTTTAAAATTGGATTTAAACGAAAATGGAGCATACATGTCGGTCCTCAAATATACCATTAGTGTACAGCTCAATCAGATAAAAAGGAATAACCAATTGGATGTTATATACTTCCCAGATGACAGACAATAAATTAAGCAATACGACCTGTATAACTACCACAGATATACACTGATCAACTGACTGATTGGGTAAACCCAACACAAATTGTGTTGAGACATTAACAATCATTAACTGAATTCGGCAAACGACAAAAATGTGTGCCGAGGTCAGATGTAAATGTCAGAGACGCCAGTATCAGCCGCACTAAAGAAGAGAAGAACGACCCACGTATACTAGTATATCAGTACTTGCCAGCGGTGTACTAAAACATCAGTATCTTTGGGTGCACCCGCTGTAAAAATAAAGGCGCTTCAATTGCACGTGTATTAGAAGATTTGAATTATGCGCAGAGTGGTGGAAATTAAATTACCAAGTATTGTCACGTGGGGCATATTAACGTTGCAAGTTGGAATCCAGGCCCGTATTCTCGGAACTCCTTAGCTAGAACTTCAAGTGAGAAAAGATCGCTTCAAATATTAACGTCAGCATAAAATCAGTTAGGAAAATGCTTAGTACTTACGAACTTCTTAGGACTTACGAAGTTTCGAGAATATTAAAATAGTTTCTCAATTTGTATCAGAATGCAAATATCTCCTGTACACGTGTATGTAATGTTGTACTTAGATATAATATGATGTTATAATATATTCTGTATATCTTCAATCCTGAAGGAAATAAAGCATCTCTCTCTATATCTCTCTCTATCTCTCTCTCTTTCTCTCTATCTCTCTCTCTCTAGCTTTAGTCCATAACAATAGAAAATAAATCCCCTGGATCCAACACCTGCTATTCCACATACACTATATTAATACTTAGTGTTGTCCCCTGCTACTTCCCTCGTCTATGCTTTGACTTGAGGTTCATATCCATTCGATCAGCTAAATAATTATGGAAGAACGGTTCGATACTAATCAGCGAGTACGTCCTACTAGAAGACCGGAATCCCAGCACCCTGGCGCACAACACAATAGATACAGGAAATAGTATTCACCTTTAAAAAGATTAATACATGGATTGCTTAGGCAAGGCATCGCAGCTCAGTGCATATGCTTAATAAGTACGCATTAATCCGCTGCTGAACGGTGATGACTATCGTTGACATTCTAAGTAGCGGCTTACTAATTAGTGTCATATAATTACTATTAACGATTGGCGTCAGATTGGCGTTGGTTCCTGCTTAGAGTGTTCCAGCACAAGCTACATCCGAGGCTGCAGTGGACGGGATCTGAGATCGAGGACAGTAAGCAATGTCCCTGTGGCTGATTAGACTCTCGCGCGGTAAACGTGATGAACATTATGACTAGTAATCTGTGATGTGAGTCCCCTTGCATACAGCTAGTCCATGTCCGGACACACTCCACGTAGTTCACTGCACTATAAGTCCATACTGTCACAATAAGTCCATAAAGTCCATACTGTCACAATAAGTCCATACTGTCACAATAGTACATAGTGTAACCAGCCCAGGAGATATCCACATTGTCATTGAACTTAGATATATCTGAAATCTTACCCAAAAAAACTACTACCCAAAAAGAAATATCTTACCCAAAAATACTACTACATATCAAAATAAAACCAAACAGACAAACTTTCAAGCTGAGGTAATTTACTAGCGCATTTAAAAATCCTTCGTAATATAAAAATCGAACACGTTTTCTAATTACATGTTTTATACCACAATGCGAGAAGACGAGAAATGGAAAGAGCAGTTAAGTAAAAACCAGATAAATGTTGAGGCAGAGTGTGGCATATGGAGACATTTGACGGCCAGTGAAGGCAAGGTAATTCAATATGTACTAGTTAGATGTCTGTTTATTCCTAGAGAAGTAATCTATTAAAGAATTCAATAACACAGGAGACTCTATTCACTATTCCGCCGTCTCTAGGAATAAACAGACGTATCTAAACAATATCACGCTAACTAAACTATCTAAAATGACATGCATTCGTGCATTTGCATATGCGTGCGTATTCACGTGTTCGCACGCAAACACCTACGCATATTCTTTTTTTTAAATAATAAGAATAAATGTTATAAATGTGTTTAAAGCTGAATTATTTTGCATTAAATAAGTCCTAAAAGTGAATTAGCAAACCTACTGTCTAATGGTTTCTATTTTCCATGTTTGGATATGATCCTAATGTTTAATATGCATGCTCGTCATCATAAGTATAGTGTACGCACTACGCAGCTAATCATATAGTCTTCTACTACACCAACATTACTGGAAATTACTATAAATAATGGAGAGAACAAATAACATTGATACTAAACATTTACTAAACTATTGTATTTTAATCAAAATCAAATCTTATTAGTATTCCAATGCAAACTATTCCTGTACTAGATGCCTTGCAACGGATACCTTACCCGATCACTCGTGAGCAATAGCCATCGATGTTAGACATAGTCTGAATGATTGAGGTTTACGTTGCTTATTTCAAAATCCGAAAGACTGTGAACGTAGAATCAAATTGCGATTTGAAAATATTCTGCGACCAGTTTCTTCTGAAGTGGAAAACGAAACTAATGCACAGCCAAGTAGTAATGTCATCTAAAGTGTACTATTACATTTTAAGACCCAATTCACGTTTAAAGATATCGTTTGTTTCCGGGCATGACGTCCAAGCCTGTGCTAAAGCTTCCTGGACATCCTATGACAGACGCGGAACAGAAACTAAATACTAGTGTATAATAAAGTATGAGATTCTCCTGCAATATATATTCAGATAGGTTTCAGATAAGTATTACTCCGCCGTGTTAATTCTTCACAGAATGAACACATTATAGTGCTATACGTCACTACGGGAATAGTTCTGAGCACCTATAACCTCTTTACAACACAGAAGTAGATGCAAAGTCTATCAACTCTGAAACGAATAATCGATTTGCGAACATTTTGGAAGTCTTGAAATAGTTTTGAAAATAATGACGGAAGATTATATATTATATTGCATGGTAAAATAATTATCAAAAGTGAATAGTGAATCTATCTATAAGTGAATAGGCATTGGCTCTCTGTACCTTGTCATTTATAGCAATTATATTTCACTTATCCAATCGTGTGTTTTTCTCGTACTCTACTAATACTATAGTCTATAAAGCTGTTTTTGAGAAAATAACAAGTTACAAGAATAAGTGTCGTGCTACAGATGACTTAGACGTTACTGATTATGTGGATAGTGTTTGTCTTTGTGGCTTACCTAGAACTGCAATGTTTGTTCTAATAGTGACACTGACTTATGTTTGTCACATAGCCTGCCCACCATTGACCCTCGTAACGATGTGGCGCTTTGAGCACGCTGATGTCAAACCAGGAGTTGGCGGACTGTAACTGTGCACACTATTATTATTATTATTATTATTATTATTATTATATTCAGACCAGACCATTGTGATGACATGCCCTCTATAGCCGCCCAGCCATTACTAAAAAGCTCCCTGACGTTATGGTCACTCTACTCTCCAACAAGTGGCCATTGTAAGTGGAGACAGTGGTCAGCTGTAGCGTGGACATCACGGCACGCCTGGACGCCAGAGCACCACAGCATTGGTCAACCTTCCCAGTCCAGTGTGGAGATTAGTCTGGCCGTTAGCCGGTATGCTTTGTATAGGTAACTAGTGATGGAAGATAAACCTGATTAGGCACCAGAGAGTAGATGGAATTATCTTACAAACCAGCTTTGTGTTGTTCTGTCTCCGCACAAGAACCTTTCTCATTATGGCTGATCATATAGATTTATCTTCGTTAAGATCCAGGCTGATAATGTGTATATTTCACGCACGACCGGCCACTGATCGTGATTACATTGTGTGTCATACAGCAACAGGCACGATCTGTCTCCTTCCTGATAAACACCGGACCGGTCTGTTTGGCTGGCCATAATATTATGATCTTTTGTCAAGTAATTGCGTTGTTACTATTACAATCTGCCGTAGCTCTCACTGACAGGGATCATGATGTTACTATTACAATCTGCCGTAGCTATCAATGACAGGGATCATGATGTGCCCGTGCCTCAGCTAGCGTGTGACACAGAACGATGCCATATTGCATGGTAAATTCCACTAACACGTTATCCGAAGACAGTATAAAGGTGATCATACTGCTGTTAAACGTTTACATTATACCATGCAAGCATCGTGCAGATGAGAACAACCACATATTGACGATAGAAAAGTCGTCCTTACTATAGAGAGGTAAACGATGTGTTCTGCACCCGCCATGTACATGTCTATAACGTATCATGATAGTGTACTGTACACTATACCATCTGTGACATAACTACTGAGTTACTGAGTGACGACATTAATAGTATAAGTTATATACCACCAACTCATTTGAATTTGTCGCAAGCAATGTTCGACAGTATCCAAGTCATTGCGGCATAGATGGGGTTTCTGGCCCTGGATTGGTTATACATGGGAATTCCACTGTATTTGGAAAGTATAGCCCCAAGCCTTTAAAAACATTCAATTTGAACTACATGAGTACATGAGTACCTAATTTGTTATTTGTGTGGTCTTTATAATATATAGTTCAAGTTTACAGGAAGATATTCATTGCGAACCTATGGTGACGTCATGCCACTGTGAAACGTAAACAAGCAACTTGACATGTGTTTTTTCTTTGATTTCTACATTGCTGGGGAACTGAACTTTGCAATGAATCAGTAGTTATGCATAAATACGTTAACAATGTCGTCTATGGGATGTTATTTGGTTGTATATGACCTATATTAAGACATAATTAAAGTTTACCTTCATGATGGTGTCCGCTGTACTGACGTGGTTGTCCTTGTTGCTGTGTAGAAAGGTGACCTTCCGCCAGTTGAACAACTTCAGGAAGGACACGAGACTCTTGGAAATTTGGGAGTCCGTAGGTTTCGTCCTGGCGAACGTCGGGTACAGCTCTTTGTCACTGACTTCCGTAGCAGAACAAAACTGAAATTAGACATCGACATCATGTTTACTGACGTATGTAGAGTATATGTCGGTGCTAGAGTAAGATGTGGAACTACTATATACATATTACAGTCAATGTCTAAAACCAGTCAATGTGTAAAACTGATTCACTCGGTCAATATTGTTAATGTCTGAAATACAAAATAACTGCCTTTATTTAACAAATTGACTGGCGTGAGTTTGATGAAAGGAAATGAAGATAGTTTAGTATTCACACAGACTTACATACATTGTTATATGTTCAAATGTAAAAGTGTACGCATTATCTTCATGTTTTTGCATCAAATTCACGACAGTCAATCTGTTAAATATAGCCATTTTGTTGTCCTTTCAAATATTGACTGAGTGAATCGAAATTCACTGAAACTTTAAATCATTTTACATACATGTATTGTCTAATTTTAGACATTGACTGTACCTAACATATACCCCGGGTATAGGCCATTGAAATTCGAATAGATATCGTCAAACATTCATATTACGGTACATGTATATGTTTGTAGTGAACCCACGCTATATGTTGTAAAGGGAAATTGGGTGGAATATAATTTACATACTAGTAGTTCTATCTAGACGACCAGATTCCTAGTGTACCGAGGACACATTAATATGGCAACCTGATTGTTGTTATTTTGATGACTACTGTATGCATATTAATATTAGAGATGAATTTTATCTTGGAATCTGACTAAGCTGTTGGCATAGTTTGTTATCTTGAGAACTTTCTTAATGTAACTATAATATAGTAAGACAGATTTGTATCTGGAAAATGTGCCTGTTGTTGGTATCAGAGACGCACGTCTATGTTGCAAATCTGACTGTGATGTTGATACCAGAGACGCTCTGTACTACAGAAGCCGCGGTATTCCAGTGTCTACAAATAACAAAAATCAACAGAAAATCGACTAATTTTAGTTTGATACATCGTATGTCCACCTTTCAATCCCACAAGACTGGTTAATCTTTCAAACGCTTGGTTTTAATCCATCTTTATTTTTCTTCAGCGTAGAGGTATCAAGCACTCTCAAAAGCTCGTCAAGATGTCTGTGACATAATGTGTCCGTATGGTTAAAAAGCAATTCGTAATGCTCAATCCTATCTTATTGCGTCATGATGAATTACAGGAGACTTCCATGTAACTTACTTGCAATCATTGGTCGAAAACCTTGATCGCATCTAACATCCTGCAAATTGCCAGTTGGAAACCACAACAAACATCTAGCTGCACCGACCTGTTAATGGCCGGATTCCAACACACGGACATAAATAGCACTCCGTGTATCCGGAATAAACACTATGGACAGTATGTCATCGCTCTAGATGCAGGTGAAAAACGTAGTATGAGGTCATTGAATACTGACCATAGAGTTAGACATGTTCTTTAAAATTGTAAATATCTCAATGAGTATGTTTACTAATACAATGTATAGATTGTGTAGTGAAGCTACGTTGAATACATAATCTGTAATATTACTAAAAGACGCTGTTAGTGTTAATGTTATTCAGTATATGATATACTATGGACGTCTATGTTACAATATACGTATAAGGCTATTTCCATAGCATGCTGATGATGAGGGTGTCTCAAGAACGTATTGTGTCGTTAGAGGCCTGGCAATGGTACCCAGTGGTATGGAAGGTTTGACAAGTGATGTATGGCAGGACATGTGTTGGCAATAAGAGACGAATATAGGAGACGCCCTACCAATTTCATAGCAGCATATTGTAATCTTGTTTCCTGGCGTGAGTAACTACTGTGGAGCCGTGTTCTGGACTCTCTGCAGTTTGTCAATGATGACTGTCTCCACAGAACTCCAGATCCGTGCGCCGAGATACTCCATTATTATAATACTACCATATTTGGCTCGTTCGTTTCTAATGACCACGTTGGTGACACTGTGACTTGTATTCTTGATGCATGTTTTAAATGTTGCCAGCCAAAACACTTCTCGTAAATATCAATAAACGTGTCGCAGATTCTGGAAACTGGTAATTGTCTAAAACAAGAGGTAGAAACTTTGATTGCACTATCAGTACCGACAGAAACGCTTTCCTTTACGATTCAGGATCAATGTCACATTGAAGAGTTTGTTTCGGACAAAGACGACAGTATATTGTGAAGTCAATGCCGTAGCTAGGGAAGATGGTTAATGGTAGTTTATTGGAGACATTAGTGATTAGACTTGTGTATTGTAGTACTCCTAGAACTATATTAATCTTGCCTGAATTACAAGAGCAGCTGTTGGTTAATAATTATAATGTATAATCAAACCAGTACATATATATTATAAGAGAGCTTACATTGCACAATGACGTTCACATTGCTGTCGGAAATGACGCACAGGTTAAGAGCCATGGTACCTGTCTGGGTGATACTGTCTGCGACCTGAAATGTGGATAGATCGAGTCCTGGATGCTACTGTCTGAAACAGATAGCACGCGGGTCTATCTGGTCGTCACTCAGTTTGAGGAAATGGTTTGACGTCCACGTGCTAGTCTCCGGTGTAAATGTCAGTTCAGTTGATCTCGGATTCACTCTGAGGTAGATTGAAACTAAATATGTCATCATCTCATTTCAAGATACTTTCCTACATGTCTGTAGTGGGCGCATATTGTGGCTATTTCTGAAACCCCTACACAAACTTGGTATAATGTTTGACCCTATAGCCAAGAGTGTATAGTGTTAATGATGTATTCGGTAATGATAGAAATGTCCGTGATTTTCTCTCCCCTCATCCATCGACCAGTTACTGGTTTATATCAAATTATTGATTCCCATTCCGGGATATGTTTAAATGGCTTTCAACAGGACCATAAATAACTATATATGTTTGTTTCATGGTCAAAGACATAAACGCGATCGGTTTATATCATTAAATCAGTTATGTCTCCATCGCCATCAAGAAGAAGAATTACATTAATATAAAATAAATATTTCAAAAGCCATTGCCACGTGTAAGATCAGAAAGGGAGAGCATCCATAATTACAAAGATGCATATAAAACATACTGAAAGAAGAACCGCAAGTGGCATTGATTTTAATACCCAATACCAGAGCTATAGACATTACGCATTAGGCCAGTACAATAGTTAATGGCGATATCCACAAGGCTTGTAATCGTCAATCTATAGCCATGATCTCGAGACTCAGGCGACGCTTGAGAAGCGCCAGTTGGTCGCCATATTACTCGCCTCATATACAATGAACAAATCTGTGTACACACGTTCACACAGACAAATCTCCTTTGAGGTTAATTCTGTGGTTGGAGAGGGCTCAGCTCCTTGTCGATGGGATTGAGGAGGCGATGGATTTCACGGCCTTCCATTACATTCATTCGGTACTCCTCGCCAGTGGGAATTGAACAATCGACAGTATTCGGCATGGCATCTTCAAATTGCTTTATAATATAATACGTCTATCAATTTGTGGTGTAAAAACTAAGAAAATGAAAGGAGTGCATGACAAGACAAAGTATCTGGAAAGATGTTTCTAAAATCCTCTGATTCCCCTTCCATAAAATATTGAATCATACAGCTAGTTGTCTGGATATGTTCAAACAAGAAGAGTACATTTTAGTTCTAACCGGATACCCATCAATCATAGAGCAGAATAAAAAGTACTTTGTAATTTGGTTCCCTTAAAGTTATTTCTCTTCTTTCCATAATGTCTCAAGAGGCAATAACGTTGTGATTTACACTAATTCGATCATTCCGATACGTCATCACTGCAAGCATGTATAACGAGATAATGCTACATGTTCATCGTTTAGACTCTCAGTAGATTTAAGTGCTATCATGATCATTAACCAATTGCTCTATTTTATTACACATGTTGTAATGAATGTTTTATACAATATCTCAGTTAGCTAACATCATTATGAAACATTAGTATTGATCGTTACGTAAAACGAGCTGAGGCACGCTCCAGGGTGTATCCTAGATGATGTAGTTAGTATTGGCTAGTGGGAGACGTCCTGTATGCGTGGTAGAGTGAGCAATGCTTCTAAGGGTAAATGAAGATAAATTGTATTCATATTTAAGCAGCATATTGCCAGTAATCCATATCATTGGCGTATGTCCCTTGTATCTACGTACTCTTTTACCAACTACATATGTTGTAACCGTGATATACATCCCATTTATCAATTACTATGAAGAGAACCAGTGTTAAGACTGTATATTGTTCTCCCAACTTATTCCACATCGAGTGACTGTCAAACCGGTCCTGCATTCCAAAATACATTCCTGCGTTTTACCACATTCTCCTACGTCATCAATCAGCTACATCCTCATGTCTCCTTCCTCGTTATCGCGCTATCAACGTCTATTCGTCTTCATCCGTCGCCGATGTCCTTATTTCCTCCTTTGAAATTATGTATAAGTATTCATCTTTATTAACACGGTGCATATATACATTCGCGCCATTATCCGATCGTGGCTAGTTTGGATTTGCACAGGATATTACACTGGACCAGAGTGCTATCGAATCCTTCAGTTATTACTGAGAGATAATGGAAGACAGAGATAAGATGAAATATATATGTACCTTCACAGCCTACGTACAGCAGTCTCTACTTGACATAGCGAGGGGTACTCGTGTCCTGCCGGCCAGATGTTCATCTGCAGGACATGGCACATACGGAAGTTGCAGCCGTCGGGGACCATGAACATGGATTGATGGAGTAGGGCCTACTGTACAACCCGATCTCGACTCTTTGATTCTCGTGGAATCAAATCATTGGTTTCATGTTCAAGCAGTACTGTATGAAAAAGGCCATGGATGAAAGGAAAGTCTCCCTCGTTCAGTGTTACTGTCACCAGAGTGGTTGCATGTAACGTCGATCAGAAGGAAATCTATATCATCATTTTATAAAATTAGATTATTTCCTGTTTGTAATATTTATGCAATGACAGTAGGGTGGAGACACGATTATAGATATGTACTGTCACTATTAAACAGAGTAAAGGTTGAGCCTCGCCGCCTAGTATCCAGATGAAAGCCTATTTATCATGTACACATCAAAACAGCTGTAGTGCTCGTGTTATTGGTCAACATCCACATGGATCTGGCTATAATGATGTCCATGTCCTGGAATTGGATGGACAAGAAATAATATAGTCAACAGTCACCTGGACTGGCTGCTGACATCCATCATCTCAGAATATTAATGTGCTAAACATATCACTCACAAATTGTGACACACTATACATAGTAATGGCATTTATGAACACTGTTTGCCTGTATAAGAAGGATCTCGCGTAGGTTTCCGGAATAGTTCACAGAGGCATGTGGGTATATGCTAATTAGATTTGTGAAGTAGAAATCAAAACACCAACACTGAAAGTTATATAGTGAAACTGTTAGAAACACTGCTAACGCGTCATTTCCCATGCTGGAGATGGTACATAACCAGAATCTACTGAGGTTTGGGTCCGTTGTCAAGAAAACGTAAAGCAAACCCGGCTCAAACACCTGTATAATTTATAAATTGAAAACAAAAAAGGGGCACTATTTAAAAGAATCCTTCTATAGTATGGACACCGACAGATACTGTATAAACTAGTATGTACACAGACATATACTGTATATCCTGGTACTGAGTAGTATGTACACAGACCATGTCAGAGGAGATCCAGTGCCCTTTACCTCTGGCCATGGTCTTCTTAATATGAGAGAGAACTGGTTTTACCTAAGGGCAGCGCCACTAATAACTGCCTCAGTATGTCAGTGTGTCAGTTGCGCGGGACCCTGGGCATGCAGCCGTCAGAGAAAGACAGTACCAGTCAATATTGGCATCCAAGGAATAGTACATTCAAGGACTACGACAGACCAAAGGAAACTAATCTTACTTTCCGAAAAAAAAGCCTATCGAACTATCTTAGATTATTATTATTATTATTATTATTAGTAGTAGTAGTAGTAGTAGTAATAGTAGTAGTAGTAGTAGTAGTAGTAGTAGTAGTAGTAGTAGTAGTAGTAGTA
>JAVCKZ010131554.1:0-66873 GCA_034780755.1 Lepetodrilus elevatus
GCCCCATCTATACCTCGCTACCTATTTCTATCTCACCCCAGCCCCATCTATACCTCTTTCTATCTCACCCCAGCCCCATCTATACCTCGCTACCTATTTCTATCTCACCCCAGCCCCGTCTATACCTCTTTCTATCTCACCCCAGCCCCATCTATACCTCGCTACCTATTTCTATCTCACCCCAGCCCCATCTATACCTCTTTCTATCTCACCCCAGCCCCCCTCTCGGTGACTCAATGAAGCCCACCGCTGTGTTGGCGAGATATCTGTGTAAGACTCGGGATTACCCAGAGCTGACCTAACTCGGGAATCAGGAGCCTAATTAGAAATGCGTGTCAGGTGCTTGCAGGGTCTGATTCAGTAAAAGGCTTTCAGCGCTTAACAAAGCCGTTATTAAGATAGAGGGAAATAAGATCAAAGGCTGGATCAGCCACTTTAAGTTTTTTTCTTCTTTCCTAAATCTATTGTTACGAGAGACGGGGACAAAGTGTCAGGGGTACGTCCCATCGAGCCGGTGCACCCCGGTCACCTCCCCTACCCTACCCCCCACCCAATACCCCTACCCCCTGTCTCTGTCTTAACCCGTCCCGCCTTTCAATGGCAAACAATGAGACTGTAATGTATGCAGATGATAGATTCCTAGTCGGCAGAGAGGTGACCCATTTGATTAAACGTTCGGGATCCACAGGAGATAAGGTGACGTGCATTTCATTAGGTGTCTTATCGATGTAGCCTGGTGGAGGCTTTGACTCCCAGCGACCCCGAGTCGTGATTGTCACTTGTGTGCAGGTACTACTTGTTGTGTGGACCAAGATTCCGATTCACTTTTTGATTTGGAACCAATTTGTCTCGGGTTGTTTGTATCTGACCGAGAGAGTTTTTTTGTTTTTTACAAGTTTCTGTTTATCCCTGTCTTCCACCACGTCTGTGATCTGATTGGTTACTCGGGTACTCTGCAGCGGGGTGGCAACAAGGTAAGCAGCGTTGACACACGTATCCCATTGAGACAATGTCAACACGTAACGCATTGTCGTGCATTATTCCCCCACGACACGGCGACTTCCTGTTCAGTTACAATAAATCACGCAAGGTCCTCTCGCCTTTCAATGGCTGTTCGCAAGTGTCTCGTTCGCGGACCAGCGACCACAGGAGCCTTTGGCGTGGCTGCCGACACAGCCAGCAAATCCGTGGCGGCACCACCGATACGGTTCGGTGGAGCGCGGTGCACTGCGGTAGCCACGTGAATGCAGGAGTCTGTGATTGAATCCCGGCCACATAATGAGGGTGTCGGGATGGGTGTCATGCATTGTTACGGCTCTTGTCAGCTGTTGTGCTGCACCGATTGCACGCAACAATATGGATGGTTGCACGCACGAGTGGGGTGTGTTTTTTTTGCCGTGATTTCACCTTAGATCAGGTGATGGGCTGAATTTGATGAATGTTTTTGCTTGGATAGAAAAACTAGCGGGAAGTTGACCAAAACTGACCAATTAGATAAAAATATGAAATGGTTGTCATTGTATGTCAGTTGTAACAGTAGGGATGTCACATTGAAGGAATTTGGGATAATGCTATTAGTGTACCTTCATGTACTAGCATGGCCTTTAGATTAGAGAATAGGTGCAATACTGAAATAGAATTATTGTTTTTAAAAGTAGCAGAAGAAATACAATGAATTATTAATTTCATCATTAGTTTATGTGAACATCGTATTTGTTGTCTTATCTGTATACCATGACAATCTAGTAAAATAATTATTATTTTTAGCAGGCAAATTGAAGATTTGAAATTTTAGAAAGAACATATTTTATAAATATAAATATTGAAACTTTTAAAACTAAATGTTGCATCTTAATTATTTCATTTATATAAATGTGTGCAAGTAATAATTAAAATTATAATTAAGAATTATTTTTGGTTTTAGATAATGAAAGTATTTTCTGAGATATGCGTAATTATTTAATTGATTACTTTTTCAATAAAAAAAAAAGTACCATTCTCGGAAGATTTCAATGGCACACATTTCCATAAGTACGATTTGTTGTTTTTAAAGAAATGCTGCAATGCCAATCTGCTGTCAATCACCTGTTGATTAGTTTGACAGGTGTGCTCTACCAGGTGTGACACCGGTCTTAACATTATCACATGACAGGACGGTCTTAACGTTATCACATGACAGGCCTGCTACACACGCCATGGGGCAGCTCCACGAACGCATATTAACAAGAAAGCCTCGAATGTCACTGTCATCTGTTCAGAACATTTGAATTTTAAGTTTCGGAAGCCATGCCGAGTTAGTAGTGAAAGATAACCCATTACATGTTGAAGATTGTTTGTAGTATTACGGTATTGATCTGTGAAAATGTTGGATTATTCTGCAGTACGGTAGTTGTCGTGGACTGACACGGATATCCAATAGTTGCGTCTAATGTCGCTTTGTGCAACAGAGTCCAGGATTACTTCAGACAGTTCCGTAGGAGATTTGTTTAAGCTACCATCCAGAAACAAATCACTGTGTTAATTCGGTCTGAATATTTTCTCAATTTACAGGCAGATGTTGCGCTCAAATACATAATGAACTTTTGGAATATGCTGGTGAATATATTAAGCGGATTTGAAATAATCTTTAAAAGACAATTCTTCCATGTCCCACCTTTATTCGTCGGTACGCCTGATCGATGTGTATTGAATTAATTTGTGATTACTGTTTATGTGGTATCATGTAGCAACGTTTCACACCAAATACGAGCAGCTTTCAACTGAAGGTCCCGAAGTGCAGAAATTGATTCTGGTCATAATTATTAGTTGTCAAGTATGCAGTATAATGAGTCTGGATGAATTATTGTTTTAATGAGAGCATGCAACATATGGGCTGAGGTGAAATCGTGTGATAAGAATACTGGTTTATTCAAGTGATAATTGTATAGGAATAGACTTGTCAGGGTGGTTGTGCATGCGATATTTGTTCAGTCACATTATCATAAGAAGCGAGGTGGTAGGGTCTTTGATATAGATATATATGCATATATATGGACACGTCTCTCATGATATTTAAGACATTGGTATACAAATATATCCATGTTCAGGTATTGTGTGCAATCTTGTCCCGGGATTACATTCACTGGCCTAGCTTGAAGTGCAATTTGTGAATGTTAAAGCCGTACGTAGAATTTATTAAGCCTGTTGTTAGTTTCATCAGTCACTGAACTCGTAATTGCACGAAGGTACTGGTGGACATGTATCGTCTTTGTCCATGGACGCCAGCTGAAATCACAACTTCTAATTATGAACCATAAATCAGGACAACCTACATTGAGAAATGACAAGAAAGTGCATGTGTACTAGACTGATCTGTTGACTAAAAACAATAATTAGTCTATTTTTTGGTGGTATTGTACAAGTTTGTACCCAGTTTCATCACAGTGGTTACTTGAAGATGTGATGATTTGAATATGATGAAATAAGAAGCTGATATTGCTTATGAGTGAATGGCTATGTCTTGTCTAAATACATAGAAGTGCATATTATACAGACATAGACTGTTTACATAATAGCCTGTAGTTTATCTCCTATATGGCTGTTACTTTAACACCTAATATGTTACTTTAACACCAAATCAGTATGGGTTCTCCCCCATTGAAATACTATTGAAATTGATCATCAACTCTTTACATTTAAAAAATATGTTGTTTATTAACCCTCGCCTCTCCCTGCTGGATTAGGCACTGCCACGCCTCTTCGGGTGTCTCCGGTTGCATCCAGCATAGCGAGGGTTAAAGGTGGATCTTAAACAGACTTTCCCATTATTATTATTTTTGCACATAAATATTATAATACTGTCCACTTATAAAGCTGTATATATACACACATGCTTGAATGCTTTCTCAACTATGGTAGTTTGAATATTACGTTCAGTTCAAGATAAATTTCCAGATATTATATATAAATGTTTATTTATTTCAGGTTGTTTTAAGTCCATTGTCACCGTTGATGATCTTGGTTCTCCAATGGTAAGTGCTAGTTAATACTATCACATATTATTTGTTAATGCTATCACATATTATTTGTTAATACTATCACATATTATTTGTTAATACTATCACATATCATTATTTGTTAATACTATCACATATTATTTTTTAATAGTATTAAATACACACATAACTTTTTACAAGCTTGTAGTACAATAAACTTTCACACATCATTTAAGCTCTGCTTTGTTCACCTACTTTCGATAACTTCAAAACCAAAAAAGAGAGTGTTTTCTCGTATACGCATTAATATAATACGCTGACACAATTTTATAGAACATTTAGCAATTGAGAAAACGAGCCTCTATGTGAAATATGAGCAATACTGCATGAGATATGATCTGACAGACACGAGGTATTTTGGGCCAAATCTTAGTTTTAGTTGAGCTGGGAGTCCCAGGGGAGGATGTTGGGAAATTGCTACCATTTGTTATGATTTTCTGGCATTAACTGGATTTTGCCGTCGCTATTGATATATAAATATGTTGCCCACACAGCTGACTGTAAGACATGGCATGCTGTGTAGTACTAGTCAAACACAGTTGACTGCAATTACAGTGTGATGTGCTTGACTTGTGTTGTACAGCGTTATGTGTGTGAATAGTGATGTACAATATATGATATGTTAGACTCCTATTACACATTGTTATGTGTTTGACTAGTATTACACATTGTTATGTGTTTGACTAGTATTACACATTGTTATGTGTTTAACTAGTATTACACATTGATATGTGTTTGACCAGTACTATACAGTATGGTATGTTTGACTAGTATTACACATTGTTATGTGTTTGACTAGTACTATACAGTATGGTATGTTTGACTAGTATTACACATTCTTATGTGTTTGACTAGTACTATACAGTATTGTATGTTTGACTAGTATTACACATTGTTATGTGTTTGACTAGTACTGTACAGTACGTGTTTGACTAATATTACACATTGTTATGTGTTTGACTAGTATTACACATTGTTATGTGTTTGACTAGTACTGTAGAGTACGTGTTTGACTAATATTACACATTGTTATGTGTTTGACTAGTATTACACATTGTTATGTGTTTAACCAGTACTATACAGTATGATGTGTTTACTAGTTTTCAGCATTACAAATAATTGGCAAACATTACACAGTATGACAAGATTGACTAATACTACATACTATGACATATGCTTTACTAGTACTACACATTATGACATTTTAATAGGGTAATTAGTATTACACAGTATGACATGTTTGACAAGTACTGCACAATTTTACATGTTTTATTAGTATTACACGGTATGACATATTTGAATAGTACTACACATGTTTTGCTAGCATTACACAATATATATTTTAACTAGTACATTACACAGGACTAATACAATTTGACTGGTACTATGAAGTATAACTATTGTGACAGAGTATGACAAGGTTTGACTAGTATTACACAGTATGGTATGACATGGTTTGACTAGTATTACACAGTATGATATGTATTAGATTCTGCTGAAACCGGTACTTTGAACACATTGCAGCCTAATACTAGTACAGATGTCATTGGTCATTTGTCGCAACATTGACCTTCACGGAAAATTGTCATTGGTCGGTCATTGTGACATTGACCTTCAGGGAAGAGTTTATCGAGGAATGATCCCGTAACCTTTCCGCGAATCATCTTCAGGGGCCCTGGGATCTTCATGTCAGAGAACAGTTCCATATGTTCGGCTGGTTTGGAACACAATGTCTACATACATACTGTGATTAGGCTAGAGTTACCTCCCTTGTTTCATCTGTACCAGCCGCTGCTCATGTGTGTTAACACAACCCAGGTTGTGTCGAGATCACCGATACGCTTTTGTTATACCATGTACAATCCCAGATTAATAACTTATTAGCATGGACTCGCAGGTATTATATGGTTACGTCGACTTGCATTTTGTTAATTCTTTGTTATATTCGTCGTAATTATAATTGCTTAATGGCGGCTCGGTAGTCTGCGTAAAAAATCTGGGTATAAATTGTCGTGCTCTGATAACACTTTCCATGTACGAGTAACATGCTGTGTCTTTATGATTAATTAACATTAATGTCATCAGAGAAAAAAACGCCTCACCATTGCTGTTATAATATTCATGATTAGATCCTGTTACAAAATTTCATTATAATAATATGCAGATTGCCAAACATGATAAAATTGATAATGAGGCTTTTGTGATTGAGATTTGGCTTTGAAATATACATGTTATTATCATCAAGGCTTCAGTATGTCAGAACACAGATAATTGAAATTTGAAGCCGATTTCTTCCTCTATATAATTAGTAGTTTACTCTGTTCTGTTCTGTACTGAAAGGACACATTTCAGTTAATTTGGATAAAGCAATTCTCTGGTGGACTGATGCCGATATGTAACCAAGCCTGCCATTTGTAATTAAGTGATTATTTGCACGTGAAAGACAACCTTTAGATTCTAGTGTATTAGTGTTTCATCCATTGAAGTTAATTTTCTTAATCACTTTCGCGGAGACAGAGTCAGAATACGAAATTGATTTTGGTGACACTTACCTTTCGGTGGCCATCTTGAAATACTGGTACGTCGTTAGTTTGCGTGAAAGAATTCGAGCTTAATTTGTCTGCTTTTGGCAATTAAAGTTGGCTAATTTTGTGTTGGTATTGAAATAAAGTAAGTGGGATTAAAATGTGTCTGATCTTTCCCGGTAATTCAATTTGTACGTATTCAGAACGCGTTTATATAAATACAGCCGTGTAAGAAGTCCAGACAGTTTGCATGACCTCTGTTGGTTATTTACGATATATTTCGCAAAATTATCTTTGTATTACACGTTTTAGATCAGTACAGACATCACAAATTGAATTTAAAACTAAATTTGTATTAATAAAATCGAACATTTTCCTCCTAAAACCCGAAGAGCAGAAGCCTCTATCATTGAATTCATGTTTTAGTTGAATGGAAAGTTAGGTTTTCTAGATAAAAGATTAACCCTCCCCCTGCTGGAGGCAACAAGGAATGTCCTAATAGTTAGCAGTGCCTGTGCCTAATCCAGCAGAAAGAGGGTTAATGATGACAAAGATAATGTCTACTTTGATTACATACATATTTTGTTTTTCTTCTCAAATATATATCATAAAAGGAATTTAATTAATAAATTATTAATATGTTGAAAACTGGTCATGGTTGGCATAATTCTGTAAATTATTGTTTAGCGCCATGTGCAGTAGGATATCAACCATGCATGATGAAGGCCTTATGTATGCTTTCAATGTATTATATTTTAAAATTGAGTTTAAAGCTGGTTGCCAGTCAGCAATACCATTAACATTAGCAATACTAATTTAGTAAAAATAACAATATTAAAAACTTAACAATATCCACAATACCCATACAATTAGTAATATCCATACAATTAACACTACTAATACATTTAGAAATATCCATAAAATTAATAATATCCATAAAATTAGCGCTACGGTACTCGAAAATTAGAGGAATTCTCATTAGATATCCATATGTTTCTTGTGGTTTTTTAAAAACTTTATTAATGAAAACGTGTGATGTATCATATTACACTGTTTATGTTAGCAGGGGAAACATCTAACATATCTAGTAAATCACCGAAGCCTCATTACATTACCAGAGGCTGTAACTGTTAAATCGCAAAATGTACCATTTCAACATCTTAACATTTGAGGGTTCACATCGGACCCATACCTCCCAGTCCGTTTTTAAACAGACCAGATCTCGCCGAATATCTTCGTGTTTATGAGTTATGTTTTTTCAGCTCTTTGAGTTGTAAATGGGTTTATTACTAGGTGCAGACACTTTCGCTTGGCCAGCACGACTGCGCTACTGCAGTTGCCTATGATAACAGAACGTGTCTAGCTTCCCATTCGAGAGCGCACACCTATTACGAAGATAATTTTTTTCACGCAGATTTGGGAGCGAAAATGAAAATTCAAGAAAATGATGAATGGATTTATAATTTATTGCTTTTGGGTTTCAACTTTGTTGATATATTTGTGTTCTTTGAGCAGGATGTTATAGTCATCAGAGGGGTAGCATACCTACTTGCTGCAATTAGCTTTCTACTCGACGAATAGATGGTTTCACATTGCACAAATTGTACTTACATGTGTTAAAACATCCAGTCTTCTGCATGTCCATAGTTGTTCTCCAGATATGGAAATCAGTCGTACAAGTGGAGGCTTAATTGACTTGCTTAAATGTGTTAAATATACAGAAATATAGTTTGCCGAATATGACAATCAGGATTTTGTGAAAGTTATTATATTTAGTAACATTTCACTCTTGAGAGTAAAGTGTAGTATGTCTTGTGTGATGTGGGTGCTAGTGATGTGGTGGGACAGTAGGGAGGTGGGAAAGTGGGGAGGTGGGACAGTGGGGATGTGGGACAGTGGGGATATGGGATAGTGAGGGTGGTAGTATGTCAGACTTCTAACCTGAGTGAGTTTGAATCCCATTTGGATATGAAACTAGGGCCTGAAGTTAGGAAACATTTTTGAGTATGATTTCATGTTCAGATCTAATTTTATATGAGGATTTGTGAACAAAACTTCGAGTTTGAGCATGAAATCGTACTCAAAACATTTTGTAACCTCAGGGATAGATCTGCATACACAGAAGACAGAGATGAACTGTGTAGGTATGTAATGTACAGTTATCATCCTTGCTTTATTATACACCATCTTATAGTAGGTTTTTCCATTAACATTCAGCCGTTTAGGTTTCTCCTCATGAAAAAAACACCCCACTAAAACATTGTACAAAATCACAACTCCTTGCAGTTGATAAAGGAAGTCTGTCTCCTTTCCCAACCATGAATTAACATGGTAAGTAATTGAAATATGGTCTTCATAATTTTAGGTCTTGAAAATGGTGTTAGTATATTTGGACAGGTAATTGGAAACGTTAACAGTCTTTGAAAAATTGGATATGTTTCTGGTAATTATAACTTTGTGTAGCTGTCAGGAGCGAGGTTTTATAGTTTGTCTTATCTGTATATGGTAGATTAGCTCGTGGAAGTGTAGAATTATCCCAGTTGTTTATCTCGCCAAGCTGTCTAGTCTGACTTTACCAAATATGCAAATTTCCTGATTAGCCAGTGTTTGTTTGAAACACAAGTTTGAAATAAAAACAATTTAATTTATGGATTAATTCCATAATTAATATCACTTGATCAAATAATAAGCATATTTAACAAGAGCTGTAATATATTTGGATAATATCGTGGATAAAATCCATAATCTTCAATAGTTTGAAACAAAAACAATGAGACATAATTCATGGATTAATCTCATAATTGTCACTTGATCGAATAATATGCATATTTAACAAAAGCTGTAATGTATTGGGATAATATCTTGGCTGAAATCCATAATCTTGGAAGCTTACACGTACAACAATCCGATAGGTAAATGTCAAACTCGGCGCTGGATGTGTTTCGTGTGGATTAGTGGGCGCAATTATTCACAGTGGCACCGGGTATTAATGGCGAATCAGAGGCAAAAAGCAATATGGCTGCCAAGAATAACAGGCTGCTCACAAAGACCTGTCATGTTCTAAATATGGCCCATGTCAGATTGGAAAGGAAAGCAGTGATATACCAGTGCAATGTGTATAGAATGATACCAGGTGCCCATAGTCTTGGAGGCTATCAAAACCCAAGTGGAATTCTCCAGCAGGAAGACTTAATTAGGCCTTTTGCCAAAATATCAAGTATTTCCAACTGTGAAGGGTGAAGGGAGTCGTCACACGCCCATCCAGTGTAAGACAATATCGCCCGACGTCTCGCAAAAAGCGCCAATCTGCTAATATCCTTTCATTGAGAAGGGCTAGCTACGCGCTGTAAGTTTGCTATCAGAATTGAAATTGACTTGTTTTTAAATAACGCAGTCTGAAGAAGCTGGGACTTGCTGATAATATCGCTCATGATATTTAGTGGCAGGCATTCTCTGATAGGGATTATCTCCCTTTGCTGATAAAACACCCCACCCCCACCCCCCAACCCACCATACATTTTCCAACCATAGGTATGTGGAATAAATAGGGGGCACGAATATACATTGCATACTAAAATGGAACTGGGGAGAAAAATGAGACAAAGTGAATATGATTATGTGTGTGGAGATTACGTTCAGAATTAATGTCAGTTTTTATCTGAGCACTGTGCAGTAGGCATCATGGCCTAGAAGATTGGCGAGTTTGGCGCTAATGAATGACATGTTCGCCAGTGACACATTAATCAACAGGGCTTCTTTAGAGACTATAGGTGGAATTAGATACCAGTACAGCTTGGTGAAAATTAGCAGAATGTGATTCAATGGAAGTGGTGTCTCGCTGACGGTAACATGGCTTTGTTGAGACTCGGGGCCTCTATAGAATTACTAATGAAATCTCTCCTCACCAATGACATTTTTAGCTCAATGAAGAATATTAATGGTGTTCTTTTCATTTCGGACCGACAAGAAAAAAATAGTCCCCTGTTTCTTCTATTCTGTGTCCAACTTGATCCCCGTAGTGCAGCGTAACTAATGTAGTTCATTGGGGAGAAAAAAGTCTCTTCCTCGTGATGTCAATCAGGAGATGGAAATAGACCTGGATTAGCGTTGTCTTTCTGCGTATGATTACGTAAATGACCAGCGCCATCTACAGGGTCGTCCATGCTGTCACATGACGGATTAAATGGAGCGCCACCCTCGGAGGTCTTCTCTACAGACGTGTCCAGGAAGACCTTGCTCAGCATCTAAAAAGATGTCACTTTGCTTCCAACAATTTGTAATGTTGACAAGATGCATATGTACATGTATAGATCAAACAATACAGTACAAACTGCTATTTGGTCCCCAGACATGTAGTTATGCGTGTAAAGTACAAAAAGTTGAGAGCATTTTGACAGGTTTGGACCATGGCTCTTTTGTTGCAAGAAATTGTTTCCGAGAAAGGTATCACGGAATTATGATTGTATCGGAATGTGAGTGTCTGTAATGTACACTAAATTATAATTTCCTCTAATTAACGATCAAACAGCCTTTGGGATAATCGGTGGTAAAATAAAGGATTATTTTTCTATATAGAATATACTGTTGTTATTTAATATAGGAAAATAAATCGATATCAGTTCATGGTTAACTTTGATTTATACGAATTTGCAACAGAAAAACAAGCAATGACATAAATATTGGATAATGCCCACATCTAAAACCATACATTTAGTCGTATCTTTCATCTTTATTCATTCTCGGTGTGCAGTTTTATTTGTTCTTCAAAGGTGTTCCATTACATTGTATTGGCAGCAAATGCCATGTTACCACAAACAAGATGTGTCACTTTCAAACATTTTCTCCAGATCAGTAGCCTTCTTTCAGTGCCACCCATGTATGCCACCCATTCTGTCTGTGTGTCTGCAACCATTCTGCCAATACACTCATATATAGTTTATTTACCACTACATTTTCTTAATTCCACTAATGCCTAGAACTCTAAATATATACCAGACCAGCGCCTGTGTCTAATCCAGCAGAGAGAGGGTTAACCACCCCACTTGCCATACCTGCAGTCTCGTTGAATTCCTACACACTGCAATCACCCATATCATTCTTCTTCCCTTAACCCTCACCCTGCTGGATTATGCATAGACAGTGCTCTCTGGTTGCTTCCAGCATGGAGAGGGTTAATTAATCTCGCCTCAATTCCAATGCTACCCTACACCCTACACTCACCCATATCATTCTTCATATTCTAATCAATCTCGGCCCCCCTGGCCCCATCCCCATTCCATCACCATCTCAACTTTGCTGTGCTGCAACCTCTTCATTCCTATCCACCCCGACCCAGACACATCCCATTTTTCTCCACCCCAGCCCCAGCCCAACCCTATACCCACCCCACAGGGCTTGCCATACCTGCACTCATTCATACCTGCACACGTTGAATTCATACCTGCACACGTTGAATTCATACCTGCACACGTTGAATTCCTACACTAACACTCGCCCATATAATTCTTCTGTCCTTGATCAATCTCACCCTTATTCCATCCCTACCCCACTTCGCTGCAGTCTCTTCCCTCCTCTCTACCCCCACCCCCACACATCGCATCCAAGCCCCACTCCACCCCACTTGGATCCAGCCTCCACTCTGCCATGCCCCCTAGACACACTTGACTCCATTCAGGCCTGGGAGATTAAAGAATTGCTGTGCCCAGACACAGTCAAGTAATTACCTCTTTGTGAAGTCTTGCGTTAAGATATAGTTTCAGACAGGTGCTCGCCAATACTTTATTATATTTTTTTAAGTGGAAATGTTTGATTTGCTCGGATGAATAGCTCATTTCTTGATCATACGGGGTTTATTCTTTTTGTATGGAGCTGTGGACAAAATTAAGGGCAAAGTTGAATATTTTCCACTTTCCCACGCACATTTCTTTTGTAGCCGCGGATGTATTATTTCGGAACGAGGGGTATCCCTAATTTATCGTGAGCTTTTTTGTCTTTAATTCCACAGGTGTAATGATACCAGGTACGCTAAACGACAATTACCAGGTGTATGTTTTCCTGTCCGCTCAGGCGAAAACCACGGTTTGTTATTTGCGGGGTCTGCGTGTATCTTTACCCGCAGTAATGAGGTAGCCTTGTCGGCCATTGTTTATCAGATAACTACTCCCTTTATCTCGAGGGGGGGCCCATACCGCTCTCATCAACAATTGAAGAAGATCACATTTCTGGTAGGGGAATGCAGTCGTGTTTGGTATTTGCATCTGCTTGTCTAAATGCTGCAGCGGCCCGTCATAACAGGCAGTGAAGCAGAAACCATATTGGCAGACCAGACTGCTGTATAGTGGGTTCTTCAATTAATCAGAATAGATGACTGCGCCTGCTCTCTGATGGGATATTCATGGCCCCCTCCAACAATCCGTAAAACTTTATTTGCAGTGACCAAGGGGCCCCGTAGAGGCTGGAACACGGGGGAAGCAGCTGTTGAAAAGAAGTGTTTTTTTGTGTGTAAATATCCATGTGCTTGTCTTTACATACCGAGATTGTACCTGCTGAAGTCTAAGAGGAATTAAGCCGTTCCTGAAGCGATTCCAGCACCGTTATTTATCCGAGGAGGTATCGCTGCAGATTTGTATGATTTACGTTGAATTAATGGTTTTGAATAAGGATTTATTTGTGTAGATGGATAAGTCTATTTTGCATAACGTACTTCAGTTGTGGTTGATCTTTAAATAAATCTTATCTAAATTAGAACAGAAAGTGTTCTCGACATCAATTTAATTTATACTGAACTCTCTGTACTCTGAAGCAAATACTCCTGCATAAATTGAGTGGACTGAATATGCAATATAAAATATCCATATTACGTTTATAACTCTTAAAAGCAATCCACAGACATCCTCTAATCCACAGACACTCTCCAATCCACAGACACTCCAATCTCTCCCAATCCACACTCTCCAGACACTCTCCAATCCACAGGCACTAGCCAATCCACAGGCACTCGCCAATCTGTCCAATCAACAGACACTCTACGCTCTCCAATCCACTGACACTCTCGGGCAGAGTCGGCGCAGACAGCTCTGAAGCCATTGAATGCTTATCATTACTTAGATTCAGATTCAAATTAGAAAAGTTTATATTATACTTGTACTAATGAGTTTATGTGAAAGACATTAAGTTTGCGCAGAAGGGATTAATGATTTATCGAAGGTGGAGAAATTAAGCTGGTATTTCAAACTAATGAGTTCGCGTCACTGTCCTTATTCTGCACATGAAGAAGGGCCTAAATTAATGAGCAGTCGTGTAGGTGTAAAATGTCATATGCCGTTAGTGTCCGTTTTCAGCAATGAATTAGTCACTATAACCATTCTGCAGAACGCCAGATTCTCACCTTTTCATTTCACTTATTAATGGTAAAATATGCCAATTTCAAAATGTGAATATGTTTCTACCTACCTATGGATATCTTCACATCATTGTGGTATATGGTCGTATGTTAATTTTTTTTGTTTTTTTTGGGGGGTGTGTGTGGTGGGGCTTGTTAATGAGCATGTTTTTAAAAAAAAAACAATCATGAAAATTGTACATACAGTGTTTGTGTACATATGGTAATAGATAAAGTACATTTAAAGATTTAGTTGTTTTTGTATTATTCAGAGTTCAGTATCTAAATTAAATAATATATAGTATTGATTTTTATCACATAACATAGTCTGGGAGTGAAATAATTCCATAGTATAAGTATTTTACTAGTGAAATAACATCATAGAGATATGTTATCATTATTTAAGCAATATATTTTCCAATTTAATTTTGTTTAAACTTTTTTTTAATCTATGTGACCATGTTACGTATGTTTCTAAGATTATTATCAAATTATGGAACAGGATGGGAGAATTAATTCCCAAATGCCGTTTTTTACATTTCATTATGTCCCCGAGTACATGTAGACGCCTTCTGTCCCATGTGTGGAGATAGCAAAAAGAAAATCCACTGTCTACAAGCTTTAATGTGCATCATCTAATATATTTATGCATTGAATGAGCATGTGCATGGTGTAGGACCATCCCTCTAGTTGAGATATAGGCAGATCTAATGTCTAAGAGGTGGTAGACAGGGGTATCGTCTTTCCGATAAGGATGCATGAAATCGCTGCCCTTGTTGCCACTAGGTGTCACTGTTCTGCAGCATCTCACCACCAGGGAGAGCTTTATCTAACAGCAAGTGCCTGTGTTCTTTATCGCGGAGGTCGGAGTTCATTCCGTCAGCTGCTACCGGTCCAAACTTTGCCTCCTGCAGGCCATCGCATTACAACCACATTACAAGATGTCTACTGGCAAGGGGAATAACTCACTGCAGACGTCTTTATTGCTTGTCAACAATTGTTTTGTATTTTCTTGCTATTTTTTAAAACTGATTTTTTATTTTTTCCCCGATTGTTGTATTGTAATACACTCTGTGACCAACATACATAAATACATTTTTTTTGTACGAGAAACATATTTGTCTAAATCACCTTTACAAGTTGGTATGTTGCTCAGCAAAAGTTTTTAATTTTCTTATTAATTATGTGAAGTACGTTCTAATTTTAACCAAACTGGCTTGGTGCTATTCTATCTGGCAATTGTTCGTTTCACTGTTCTTTTGATGGTATAAGAAATGAAGGGAGCATTATGATAATTAATGCAACCGCTCTACTTATATTGGAAGGCGAACCAGCAGATCACATCTGGTAATGTATCGTGATGATATTTTAAGCCAGGATGCATCACGAACATGTGATTCTCAATAGTAATTCTCTTCAAGTCGGTGCTTCTAGGTCATCAAATACTATCATGAAACACATCGTACAAACGCAAAGAAAATATATTTGAAAATCCTTATGTTTTTTGCAGCGAACATTTGCCGAGTTTGTTTGTGGCTGCTATCTCCTTCGACATCTTTAAATGTCTCAGCCAGCTCCACATTAGTGCTTTAATTACTTTTCCATACACCATGGGCCAAATATGATATCTTTGTGTGGGCAAACTGGGAAACGTCCTACAAAAACACTAAAACCTAATTTATAGATGATAAAGAAGGAAATTCTATATTTGAAGCGAAAGCCATTATTGAGTACATTTCCGTGAAGATGGGTTTCGTAACAAAGAAACAGTTTTGTATAGACAGTAGTATTATTCCATGGTCTTCCGAATGTATAAGTTTATATATATTTCCTGAATATTTATACATGATATCAATTAATGCATGATATCATGATATCAATTAATGCATGATGTCGTTGCAGTTGGCTTAGAGAATATCCGATGGAAGGGTAGTGACTAGTACAATAGGTCACAAGTTAATACTACAGGGAGCAATTTAATACTACTGGTCATAGTTTTAGTACTACAGGTCATAACATTACCACAGCTCATGAATTATTACTACAGGGTCAGAGCACAATTTAATACTACAGGTCATAACATTATTGCTACAGGTCATGACCTAGTACTACAGATTCTGCACAATTTAATACTGCAGATCATGTTTTAATATTACAGGTCATAACATTATTACTACATGTCATGACTTAATTAATACACCAGGATCAGAGCACAATTTAATACTACAGGTCATATTTTAATACTACAGGTCATAACATTACTATAAGTCATGACTTAGTACTACAGAATTAGCACAATTTAATACTACAGATAATTACAGGTCATAACATTATGGTATTACTACAGGTCATGACTTAGTACTACATGGTCGTGCTACAGGTCATATTTTAATACTACATGACTTATTAAATGTCATGACTTTATTTTTTTCTTGCCGTAAAATGTAGTGGAATCTATTTAGAACTATTAATGACAAACTAAATAGCTGACATTTATGTTAAGTAGATATTCCTAATGAGCCTATATTCATTTCATATTATCCAATATTCCACTTTTTTTCTCTCATTACCATAGGAAACTACTAATATTTCTTTCAAATTTGCACATCATAATTTATTGTTGAAAGTATGGAAATGTTCTTGTGCTATTTATTCTTTTAGCTTTTTTGCACTGAGTTAATATTAACAATTATACATACAATTATTGCGACTTTATTGCTTGAAAACATAGTATTGAGATGAGCATCAATTCGCTCATTTACCATTGTTTATCGTGGAGTATGTGTTCTTAAATTACCATGTTTCCTTGTTAATTATTTTTTAGACTATTACAGATGTTCAGTAATGTGTGCAATACGATTCATTTGACTTTGTTGTACTGTTGATTTCAATACAATAGCTGACTAATGTGTGTGTGTGTATGTGTGTGTGTGTATGTGTATGTGTGTGTATGTGTGTGTGCATGTGTGTGTGTGTAGTGTGAGTGCATGTGTGTGTGTACCAGTATATATCCGATCTTCAACTATCCAGTATCAACATGATACCATAAGATCAGATGGAGGTAAACATAGATAAAGCATTGAATTCATCACAGCCTTTATGCTGCAAGAGTTTACCATCATATTTTAATCTTCAATTCATCATTTAGTAGTCCCGATCCTCTTCGACTGCCTTTTGAAACATCAACCTGTTGAGTTTGACCAGTCTCCAATCAAGTGTCCCCATCGAAGGGAAGAGCCCCGGTATTGTCAGTTCGGGGCACTGGCGATGTTTGCTCGAGATATTCTTCATTGTCATCTCCACCCCCCAATCCAATCCCTTCTTCAGCTGAAATATTGTATGCTGAGGACACAAAGAAATTTACACGTAAATGGATATGTCAGAGTGTTGAGATGACCCCCCTGTTTTAAGGTCATGCTGGCATCCCAGGACATGTCCGAAAACCTTTTGTGGACGGGAGGCGGAACGTAGGATATAATTCAGGCATAGATTGCCATCAGCGGAGTATATATTTATAATAGGTTTGATGAGAGCTGGTGAAAAATTAGTCGGAAAAAGAATGGCCGACTCCAGGTCGTGGTGAAGTCAGAGAGAGGACAAACTCATGAATACGGGATTTGTCTTTAAATGCCAGTACGTTCTCTCGAGTCACGGCTCTTGCCCCCTGGGCAATAATTGCCCAAATTTAAATTGCATTCATATCTATATAACATAAAGTAGTCATTATAGCAGTAGTTAGTCACCCAGTCTCACTGCATATCCATTAACCGTAATAACGTTTCCTTTAAAGCCCTGTTCACACTGCCTCGGGAGTGGAGTACTTTTATGTTGGGATCGCAGTCAGTGTCATTGTCATGTTGATCTTTGTGAACTGTGATTAGCTTATTGTATCCACAGGTTAGCGAGCAACCGACCAGGGTCAAGGAGGTTTTGAGAGTTTACTTACATATTCAAAATACAATTTCTTTTCTCGTGTATTTTTTTATATTTTAATTTTATGGATAGACATATTCAATATTTGCATCTCCTGTTTGGATATGAATAAATCAAGCTAATATTTATATATGTAGAAGTAGGTGTGGGTTGGCTTATGAAAAAACATTTTACCATGAACTTAAACATTGTACTTGTAAAATTGACTTAATAAAGTGAATGCCAATGATGTAGGATGTGATATGCATAAGCTTTATTTACATACAGAGGTTCATCATTGGCACCCTTCACTGTGATATTTGTTTTGGGAGTATACTTGAAGTCAGTTCTAAGTTAATCCATGTGAAACATCGGCAACAATTATTCTTGTTAAACAACATACCGTAGCGATCCTTATTGAAGAACCTGTCATAGTTAAACATCAGTGACAACAAACTACAACACAGTCTAGTTAAACATCAGCACCTACCTAGTCTAGTTAGACATCACCATGCACCTACCTAGTCTAGTTAAACATCACCACCTACCTAGTCTAGTTAAACATCACCACCTACCTAGTCTAGTTAGACATCACCACATACCTAGTTTAGTTAAACATCACCACCTACCTAGTCTAGTTAAACATCACCACCTACCTAGTCTTGTTAAACATCACCACCTACCTAGTCTAGTTAAACATCACCACCTACCTAGTCTAGTTAAACATCACCACCTACCTAGTCTAGTTAAACATCACCACATACCTAGTCTAGTTAGACATCACCACATATTTAACATCAGCAGCAACCTACTAACCGTGTTCAAATATTGGGACCAAAGCTGTGGCACAACACTACTACAGGGAAGATGATGAATGGGCATAATTAATGTTCATATTTATGAAATACATGTTTATGAATAGTGTAAACTCCTCCTATCATGAATAAGCAGAGTTTTCTTCTACAAATACAGACAATAACTTACAATCATTACATTCACATACATACTGCCTCATTCATCAATATGTCTGTAAACCATAGTCATACTTTTTAAAATTCATGAACACTTGTGGTACGTTATATTATGGTGTGCTTTTTTTATTGGTTCATATTATTATTAGTAATACTATTCCCCCCTCCCCTCCCCCGCAAATATGAATAATATGGATAAACAATATTTTTTTATCATTTTTATTTTATAAAATTAAAATAATATGGAAGTTGTAGGGTAATGGTGTCTATTGTAATTATTAGTCATCAGTGAATTCATTTACCTTTGCCTTTAACGTATTTGTTCAATATGCGTAATATGGAGGTCGTGGTAGGGTAATGGTGTATATTGTAATTATTAGTCATCAGTGAAATCATTTACCTTTGCCTTGAACGTATTTGTTCAATATGCGTAATATGGAAGTCGTGGTAGGGTAATGGTTTCCGCTGCAAGTCTTAGTCATCAATGAGTTCATTTAGCTTTGTTTATAAACTTTACAAAGTGTCAAATGCGTGGGTATATTAAGACATTTTCATAGTAAGTGTTGAAACACAGATCTAAATCGGTTTCTAGAAAATGTATACCAGTATGTGTTGTTATTCATACATTTATTGATGTAATTTTCTATACTTATTAGTAATGAGTTGAAGATAATCAATAGCGGTAATGATTTTATTTTCACGGACGTCTGCACATTTACAAACGCGTACTAATAGATTCTATGCATATTATTACGGCCATGCATCACGTGATATAAGTAGATTATAACTCTGATATGCACAAACGTAATTACGTATTAATACATTCGGAGATGAGATGTACATGCTGCAGTAGTGTCAAGTCGTAGTAGCGTCATTATTATGTTGCCGTAGTTATGTACCATCGTAATTACATAGGTGACTCTGTATATTGTTAAAAGAAGGATGTGGGTTAATTAGATTGATGCTGCTTGCCGCTCATGTGTCAAGCTCGTCACTTGGCTCTGTTTTTGCTCAGGAGTTAATTAGATTTTCAACATGCTGAAAGGGCACATTTGTATAAAAACCCACTCATTATCATTTAGCTTAAGGCCAAATGCTATCCGGAAAACACATTCCCATATATACATAATGCACCGTCGTTAGAAGTCCTTGTCTTGTTGCAATAAGTGTGGAGTAGTTGTGTGGTAATTAGTCTTGCCACCCTCCAACCACTCTTGGTATACGCCAGCGAAGGTTTTTTTTTTATGGAAATCTAATGAATAATTTAGCCACGTGTTAACTTTGCTGCTTCTAATTATCATAGGTGACAAAAGTGTTTTAAAAAATCTATACTTTTTAGCTTAATGAAGGATACTGCATGCAATATTGATATCCAAAGATGCCAATATGATATACATCCGAATATGGCCCAGGTTTTTGCTCATTTGAAACTATGGATGAAGCTGTAGTGTTGGTTGGCTTGATTATGTGTCATTGGTTTTACATATAGATACAAAAAAAATTGATGTCTGAGTCTGCAAATTGAGATTAACTCTTTCACTGGTTCCATGTTCTTGTAGACATTTATAGAGTTAAATTGCTATGCCGTGTGTATGTTCACGCATCGGTATTTCAATATCAATAATCAATATCAGTAAATGATTTCATTATTTAGAATGCAAAGGAAATTGTATGTCCATATGAAAATTAATTGGATGAAATAAAATTGGGAAAATAATAATATCCATCTTTGATTTAGGTATTCTAATGTTTGATAGTTTAAAAGTTTCAAACTTTTTATTCTTCAAAAATTCTTTGTTTTGAGTTTTCATGAATACATCTCATGTGATACGTAAAAGATGTGGGGATAAGAACAGGATGATGTTTAGTTGTGCATCAAATATGATATTGAGATGCACGTCCCACCCAATATGCACATACGTGCTCTTGTATAACCTACACTCGGAACATGCGTTCTGCAATCACAAGTAACAGATAACACTTTCATATAATTAATTTTACATATTATTTGTTCAGATGTGACATACATAATAACCAGTAATAAGATCTTATTGTGATAAGTAACAAATTGTATATTTATTCATACATATTAATTCCCTTAAAAAAATCAATGCTGCAAACAAAATGTTGTCGATGCGTGTTGAACTTGAATAGGATGTCATATTGTGTTTGTGCATTCAGACAGGACGATATTCAAAAACGGTGATAATTTCTTTAACAGTGGGTGAAATGATATAGACCCCTTTTGACAGAATGTAAGGCAAACATAGCATTATCCTATTGGGATTCTTGATTGGAGAATGATGGAACCCGACCCATCTACAGCTGTGTATGTCAGAACACAGGCCACTCATGTAAAATGGCGGTAATCTAAAGGGAGTAAAATTAGCCCGATCTCGATGCAATAAAACATTTGGCACATGTTTGAGTAATTAAGTCGAGCCAGCGAGATGAAGTTATATTTTGTTTGGCACCCACCCACAAATATTTACAACTGATGATTCGAAAGGTTGATCCGGCTGTATTGATATGTTTACTGATTCTTCTCCAGCGATGAAGCTTCAGTGATGGATATGCTTGTGTGGGGGACCATTCCAGTCGTTATGCAGGGAATCTTATCAAAAACAAGACATATACTCGGCTTATTTTTTTTCTTCTCTCTCTATCTATCTATCCATCTTTCTCTCTCCACTTCCAGACCTTACTACCGGTACTTTCCGGCATCAATATGTAATGATTTCAAGCGTTGTCTGGTTCATCAGGTATGCGCAGATTGTTTCGGTCACATGAGCCATGGTGGCCATATTGTTTTATCAAGTGGAATCAGATTTAGCTTTCATTTGGGGGATATTTGGATACTCGCCTGCGAATGTGTGTTTTCATGAAGGCAGGAGAATGTTTTTGTTACTGCCGATGCTTGCTTACTCCGGATTTTCTCATCAAATGTGTGGTTCTCCTGGGTATATGTACCAGAGCTGCCCAATTCCAGATTTAAAAAATCAAAGAACATTCCATAGATAATTAAAACCCCGCTTCCGCAACTGATAATCTAAATATTTATCTGAAATATATTTTCATACAAGGATATGCAGATGTTTTATGCCGAAGTTTTCGAGTCCAGTGTGAATGGGCTGTCATGTTTGGACCGTCATTTTATATTTTGAATTAAATGAATTGGGTGAAGACACTATATTCTTGTATTTAACAAATCTTAACATTGATATTTTAAAATCACCAATAGTCATACTATGTTCTTCTATTTAATAAATCTTAACTTTATTTAAAAAAAATCACCAACCACATTCTCTAATGGTTTCAAGTCCACTGTGAATGGGCCATCATGTTATATTAACTACCAGAACTAGTAGAAGTCATACTGTATTCTTCCATTTAACAAATAACATTGATATTTTAAGATCACCAATAGAACATCCATAGTCTCAGAAGAGTGAAAGTAAATAGTTTAAATATAAATTATTTTGATTGGTATTGTGTTTTTATAATAGGAGTCTCTGAAATTGTTTACACTTGTTCTCAAGTAATCTAGACCTGCTAAACTACTACTCTTTGGGGATATTTCAGTATTGGGTAAGAACAAGGTGTGACCAAGACTGAGCTCGCCAAACACACTCTCTAATGTTGTCATTATTAGGACATTTTTTTAAAGTTACAATTGGTATCTAGTTACAATGCAATTTAGGTGGCTGATGAAATTCCCTCACTGATCCATACATATTTTTTGTCTGTGTTTTTAGGGATATCAAGGGAGGTAATTTGTTTGTCAGTTGATGACACGAAACTGTCTAATTAATGTGATAGATATACATTGGCGGCTGATGAGGTCGTTGTAGTCTGCGGTAACGAGTGTCATAACGCGTGTTCTCATAATGACTCATGTTAATCAATACATATATAATTAATATATCTGCATGATCTAGGATTTGTTTTATAACAGCTCGGCCAGCCATGGTGTTATAGCTGCCTGTCATATGGATTATTCCGCCAACTGAAAAGAAATAGTTTTGCTCTGATGGCTCTAATATGCAGATCTATCATCACTAATATCGCAGAACAATAATTAAGCCAAATAGAAAACGAGCCATAAGATCATTTCGATGCCCCGTGTGGGTCGGGTCGAATCGTCTTGGATATGTATGTATATACGAGGCAGCACTATGCCACTGATATCATGACTGGAGTAATTAAACCAGCTGCTGAAACGCACCGACAGAGAGCTGGAGGTGCCAATGAAACATCCTTCGTACACATTGTTAAATACTCGGAAATATCGGCCATTTTGTTTAAAGATATGTCTACAACACTTAAGATCCATCTACTAGTATCTTGGAAGTATTCAGGGTTTAGTGGTAGGTAGAGGAGTTGATGTCAGGTACTTGAGAACGTCAGGTGTATGCTGATTGCACTCTCCAAGGTATGTATTGATCTGATTATTAATTTGAGGAAATGAAGGTAATAATGAAACAAATAATGTTTGTGAAGATTTGTAGGTGTTATGTCCCTAATGGTATGTTTGTGACTGTGTACAGCACTCTGAAATGGCATCAGTATGACTGTTCTATGTGATCTAGTATCTTGATAACTGTATAAACTTGGGTTTAGCATATTGAAAACTACGTTCTAATAGTTTGATAACTCTGCTCTATGATCTAATATCTTGATGACTTTGGTCTATGATCTAGTATCTTGGTAACTGTATAAACTTGGTCTAGCATATTGATGTAATAATACTAATATCTTGATAACTCTGCTATATGATCTAATATATTGATAACTGTACAAACTTTCATCTAACATATTGATAACTAGTCGATTTATTAAATCTTGATAACTGTACAAATGTTAATCTAACATATTGGTAACTGTGTGTTTTCTGAAATGGTATCAGTATGACTGTTCTATATGATCTAGTATCTTGACAACTGTATAAACTTGGGTTTAGCATATTGAAAACTACGTTCTATGATCTAAATCTTGATAACTCTGCTATATGATCTAGTATTATGATAATTGTACATTCTTTCATCTAGCATATTGATAGCCACAGGATTTTAAAAAAATATTTCCAACTGTACAAATGTTGATCCAGTATATTGGTAACTGTGTGTTTTGTAATCTAGTATCTTGATAACTGTACCCATTTTGATTTGGCTTACCGGTATTGATATCTGTATATTCCATGAGCCACGCTAGTGTCTTGATAAGTACAGTCCATGATTTAATATCTTGATAATAGAACACTGCGTAATGGGCACAACATATACTAAGAGACAAAGGCTTTAGTGGTGAAATGTGGTTGCACAGGAATGCAAACATGCAAATGACGGATGATTTATGCCTGTCATTAGAAGTAATGCCTTAATCCCCGTATGAGATTATGTGTGTGATATATACAGATGTAACCATTGGTAACTACTATGTGACAAGCGGGTAGAAGGTGGTCGTTAATAAACTTGTATATGCAGGAATATTCCGCCAGAATTACCGCCGATTAATCTTGGAAGACCATGTCCTTTTTCTGTGAAAAACACTTTGACATATGACAGCATTTTAATGGGGAAAATCTATGTCACAGCGGGATAGTTGACTGGCGAATAAATGAATGTGTGCAGCCAAAAACTGGCGTATTTGCTATAATTAAGTCTGTCAGGTTACTTGCAGAGGTTGTTGTATGGAGAAGTCGCTCCTGTGGTGGTATTTGATGATGACAGGAAGTGTTGTGTTTCTCTGACATAATTGGCAGTTTTCAAAGGTGAGGCTAAGTCGTAATTAACAAAAAGGACGCCTGCTCTTTGTGTGATTTGGCTGCGTATCACCTCCTCTGGAACGGCTTCTGTAGTGCGACCGGCGAAACGCGATCAGCGACGTCTCAGGGAAAGTCGTCTCGATGTTCAGTTTTGATGGTTGTGGTCATCACGTTCCCGCGTAACCTCCTAAGTGAACTGTCACTGTAATGTTTTAGTCTGTCCACCGGCGATGGTTTGCCGTGGTGTGGTGGATGATCCTCCACCAGTACGGTGGAAGCATTCAAACAGGTTTAATGCACCGCATTAGGACGCGATGACGCTCTTGGTAAACTATATGGACACGGACGTTACTTAATATTGATACATCTTTGCTTCCCTCTGATCAAACAATGTTTTATCTTGTCAATGCTGCCTTTGTTTGTTCTTTGACAGTGTTCTTCCATTGTATCGGTAAAGCTTAGCCGGAAAAGACGTGATTTCCAGCTTTTTAAATTATTACGTGTGAATATTAGATTGATATTCAATGGACTCCACACCGTTGCTTTAGGGATTCGTGGTTTGAAAAACATATTTGACAATCAAAGGAGCAATAGACACAGAAATAGAAAATTAATACATTTAAAACTTACTATCCCAAATAGTGATACAAATAATAAATGTTCACAAAGATCTTTTCTACTAGCCCTTACTTTTAGCTTTGGGGAAAATGGCACGGGCTAATGTTAATTTCTACCCCTGTGTACATATTTATACTTCGGTCCCTGGAAGAAATACTTGCATTTAATTATTGGCATTGCAGGTTGGGTTTTATTCCTACAGTTATTTTTACAGAGAACTCATCCCCATAAAAACACCTCTGTCTTGGTGGTGCCTGATGGGCAATAAAAGCTCCTGCAAGTGTCTTAACAGCCTGGCGTTTCATTAAGGGTTTTCACCAGACCAGAGAATGCTGAGTATGTAAAGTAATCACCAGTTAGTTCCGACTCTGGTGTCTAATGTGGTCAGAACTGAAAACTGTCCCTAATTCAAAACCCTGACTTTGTTTGTTGCAAACTCGTATTTCGGTTGATTGTTTTTCGTTAATTACCAACGAGTCGGCTGATATTTCAATTGATCCTGGTGGGTGTCTTACTTAAACTTGGACGTAAGAAAGTGCTGTGTTTTCCAATAATCATCTATTCTTGAATAAGTATATTGTGGTTTTATGGAAAGTCTTTTTTTCCTTCTAGAAATGGTTTCACCGAGATAAATGTTATTGTAAGGCCTATGGCTGACTTCTCTTGGTAGATGTGTGTAAGTAATCAGAACATATTTATCCCAAATACTTCACCGAGCTGTAAAACTGCTCTTTATTGCTACTTTAGTAAGGACATGTATCGATATAACATTTATTGCACATGGCATGTTTATCCCGAAAGTGTCTTAAGGAATTAATTTGAGGGAAAATGGGGGGAGAATGACTTATTAATAAATTACAACCACGTGACAAGCAACAGATGATTATTTCACAAGCAGAGCGTAAAACATAAATCTCTGAACTGGTGGAAATTAATTTGCCATTATTGGCTTGGCTTAGGTGTGGGGCCAGGGTTACCACCGATGGAGGCAGGATTACCGTAGTTGTCGGGGAGGTGGGGGTGGGGGTGGAAAGGAGGGGAGGGGGAGCCTTGCC
The DNA here is from genome assembly GCA_034780755.1 of Lepetodrilus elevatus. NCBI lineage: Eukaryota > Metazoa > Mollusca > Gastropoda > Lepetellida > Lepetodrilidae > Lepetodrilus > Lepetodrilus elevatus. The sequence goes on from JAVCKZ010131554.1 coordinate 26,261, forward strand.
AGGACGATGATTCTTCCTGCACGCTGAGAGCGGTGTTTTCTGCAAGAGGCAAAGAAAAGCAAACACACAGCCTCACAAAGCTTATCATGATGCACTTGTTGAGTGGTATCTAGTGTTGAGGCACGGGCCAGCTGGACATGGCGGCCATCTTGAATCAGGGTTCCTCGAGCAGACGGCTCGGGATCAGTTCAGAGCGGGGTCAGACAAACGGTGATGGACATCAACAGGGAGGGAATGTTTTGATGGTAATTAAGTGCCGAAAGCTCCCAGTCATTTACAAGTCTTGAAATCCACCATGCGTATCTACAACTGTAATCTGCTAGTCTCCCCCCATTTTTGGCTGCTGGGTGGTGCAGATGGGATATAGCGAGTTCATCGGGATTTGCAACCCTGCGAGGAGTCAACATTATGCAAAGTCGGAATCAAATCTTTTAAGTCAGTACTAAATCTACGTCTCTGGCAGTAAACAAACGTCGTGGATCATCTTCCTTCCTCCACGGCTGAAGATTTCCTACGCTCTTTGATATTGTTTTGAGAAGCGTGTGACAATATTTGCCGACCCGGGACGGGCACTCTTACTCCACTATTGTCTTTTTTTGTGTATCGACGCTTAATCCAGGTATTTTGTATCTAGGTAAATTGCACCAGGCTGAAGGAGAAACACATTCACACTCCCCAATAGCTGCCCAGGCCAAACAGTGCTCGCCGTAATCAGTTGCAACCCTAATTTCATGACAGGTTACTTGATAAGAAGCGCGATTCCAATACTTTTATGAAAATAATTTCTTTGGTGAATTATCTCAACTCTGGTACATTCGCCCGCTAACAAGACCACCCCCTTTGCAGTATCGGTCCTGTGTTTGTTTATGGAAGAATGTAGCTTGTTAAAGTTTGACGTAAGCACCACAAAGTCAATATATAAAGTTCAAAAGACCAGCATTACATCGAATGATAACTGAAAAGGAATGATATCTCGAGGATGCAATCATTTCATACTGAATAATTTGAACTATTCAATGTTCATTTCCTATGGAAATTTATCATGAGTGAAAATGATTCAAATGACTATGGTTAATATTTTTCACGGTTATATTTGATCGTTTGTAAACAACCAATATGTGACATTCTGTAGAGATTAGATAAATATATATGGTTTTAATTTCAATGCCCCCAGATGCATGTGAGATTATCAAACAAGTTGGGGAGGAATAATGCAAATTGCTTACCGTATATTTCAGGCTAAACCATGTAAAGCCTACTTTCATGTAGTGTAGACTGTGATGACAATTGGAGGGCAAATGTTTGTATTTCTTGGTGTTTTACCAGTTGCTTACCAATAGCTTATATCTATATCGCCATGGATGTAGAACACTAGTTATCAATAGATTCCTCCCATTATGCACAGATCGTTTGTCATTGAAACTATTGTTGTACAACAGTATTAAATCCACTCAACACAAAACATGTTGTCACCAAAACCATCATCACAAGTCTGTGAAAAATTGCCACAGCAACGTTAAACTCCATAATCACTCACTCACCCAAACAACCCAGGTTTTGTTTTTACCAATTCAAGTGACCATTATTTGACTTCAAATATCCTAGGTGCTTATTGTACTGTGCTTATTTTCAGGACCTACGACTAAATATGTGAAAGAAAGAAGTTGTCTCCCCTTCATACCAGTAGATGTCACTGCTTCCTGATACTAATGGCACCAATGGTTGACATCTTCACCCAAGCTCAAGCTGAACTACTGACACCAGGTAAGATAGTAATGTGTTGTTTTTAAACATTTAAATCGTGCTGATTTGTTTACAAATTAAATTTAAAGAATTAATTCCAATTTGTTTTAATGTTGAAGTAAAAAAAAAATAATACAAAGAATATGTTGGGTATTATTTTATATTTATGTTGGTCAACATTTTTAATACAAAGAATATGTCAGGTGTTATTGTGAATGCTTAGCACGACGTCATATTGTTTGTTGAAGATTCTGTAACTACTACTTATTTCTACATATATAATCAGTGAAAGTACTTTTATCTGCTCTGTTTGTCCAAAGGGCCATTGAGCACATATTGTGGCCTGCTAGTCTGATGTCATTTATATAAAAAAAAAGCAATTCCTCTGAACTCTTTAGGTCATTGCCTCTGAAGATTGGTATTCATGTTCATACAAATAATGGCACTAAAGATTATGGCCCTGGATGCCATAACGAAAACTCCTTAAATTTTGGTATTCTATTCTTACTAAAAATTCCACCTGCAATTAGCTTAATGACTACTGTATTTTCCCTTCTCAGTCAGCTTTCTTGTTGGTAATCAAAAAGAGTATTTTTTAAACAGACTAAAGTGACATTCCAAATGGGTCCGCTTTCTGGTCATGTGACCACTCACTATATAAAATACAAATTCCTGAAAATATTTACCTATTATTTATATACGGTAGTTGACTGATTATACAAAATGTTATGAATTATTTTTATTTCCATGAATTATGGATATTGCAATATATTTCAAATTTATACAATTTAAAATATTAGAGAATAAAGATTTATTGACCTACAGATGTTCGGATTCTTGGAAACTGCTAAATTTTTCATTTAATTTTCGATTTTTTAGTAGACTAGACAGCGATTTCTCATAGACCATGAAAGAAACAGGATCTTATGTATGTCGTCGCTGTGGAACCGAAGAAATCCGTTCCATAATAATTGAATGCATTAGCATACTGTAATTTCATTATTTGTGTATCTCCCTGGGATTAAGTAGTGAGAAGGCTTAAGTCGCTAACTCTTACAAAGAGGCATACGCCACCTTTGTGATTAAAGGTAAGACTAAGGCAAGTCGGAGGACAAATCGCGACGGTGATTCCGAGTCAAAGGTAGCTCAGATCAGTCGGTGCTTTCCAATCTGGACGGATTCACACTGGACCCAATTTGATTGAGAGATAAGCACCTGCAACGATCAACCTGGGAAGAAATTGAACCACCTAACGAGAATATTTTGTTGACGTTTTCAGCGAAAACAAAAGCACTCGTTTACTTCAGGTTTTTTATATCTCGGCAGATTAAACAGATCGAGGATAGACAGTTCATTTTGCGAGAATTTCAATCGGCTGTCAGCGATATTAAAATGGAAAGGGGGAAAAATCTGATCCGATCCGAAAGCGACTACCGCGCTACTATATAAAAATTGTTTGCAATAACGATGAGCGTTTTCAGTTCTTGAATTGGGTTAACAATAGAGCGAGGACCGATCAAGACGAGAGGGAAATAGAATTGAATTGTTATTGATTGTTGCTGGTGTCTGTGCTAATCGTGGAAAAACTTTGACTCATCCTGCGCCCATATCACTGACAGTCATATTTTTCATGATTGGAATTTCGCATGATGCCGGAGAAATTTTGGATCTGTGACTGTGGTTAGAAAAAATGAGACACACAACATTCTTCTTTGGTTGATGTATTTTGTCCGTTGGAAATGTCGTGCATTGACCTATTCAAAGATATGAAAATAGTTGGTATAAAATGTTGTGGAATTAGGGTAATTTAAAGATCAATATGTTTGGGTTTTTTAATTGGACATATTGTCATGTTTGTTATTGCTTGATGCAAACAGTGGTAAATAGGTAAATAGTATGAATATCTTTATTTTTTAAATTTGAGTTGCACTGATTTATTAAGCATTATATTTAGGAAGCCAAGAATATACTTTCACCTGTTTGTTGGGGAAATTGATCACCAAATGCTGTGTTATCTGAAGCGAATCAAGATTTTATCTCAAAGTTGCAAATTGTAAAGCATGGAAAAACGTGATAAATATTTAGAATGATGAGTAACGGTACTATTGCAGTGCAATATCGTTAGGAAATCTTTTAAATGAAGACTACTATAGCTATGGAGGAATGATCAGTGGATTTCAGTTCTAATTTGCTGGAGTAATCGCCATCTTTGAGGTACCTGTGTTTGCTGGTAGCAGAACAAATATTATGTAAATAACAGTTTGAATGCCATAACAAATTTGGGTTTTCTCACACCAAAAAGAAATATGGATAAATATTGGCTATTAGAGTTGATAGTGGTTGTTACACCTTATAGAATAACAAGATTACAACAGATACAGACCATTTCTCGACAATATCCAAGAATGATGTCTTGCTTGATTTACTTGACGTTTTGCAAGGAGTATGATGAATCAAGTTTGTAATGAAGTTGCTTGTTATTTCTTACACTGAGTACCATCCTAGAAGTAGGAAAAACATATATTTCTAATGTTTGTACATATTGTTTGTCAAGATCCATGTGCTATTTCTGCAATATTTTCGTTGTACATGTATCAAATTGTTCTCCAAATACGTACCACACGCGAAAAAACGGAATGTTTTCCTCGTTACATTTCCTATGATTATTTGTCGTGTTACTCATATCCCCGGCATAAAATACTCGCAGTTTGACGGATGGTAATTAAAACCTGTGTGTTCGCGGAACCCTCGGCATAAAAACCCGTCTTCATGTTGGAGGACTCATCTGCATGTGCCAAATTTCTCCATCCGATATTTGTTTAACATTCCGACGTTCTCTCAAAGGGGCTGTTGGACCAAAGACTGGCTGACATTTTCTTTGTGATGCCTCCTCCAGGAAAATCAAGATTTTTTCTTCTCCTCCTCATGCAAGCATTTAGTTTTGCAGCGCTCAAAATGAATAGGGCATGCATTACTTCGGGTTGAGCTAATTGTTTTTGTCTAGATAGTCATGCGGGTATTATGGGAAATATGCTTTTATCGAGGGTTGGCGTGGAAATCGGCAGTGTCAGCGCACAGGCCTCGGCGCACAATGAACAGGGGGGGAATCGCAACTGGTGTTTTGATGTGTCCTGTACAGTTAGATGCAGGGGCTTGAGCTATGTCAATTATTTCCTGATGGAATGATCCGAGTTATAATCTGGCCCTATTGCCAAGTCACAGTGGCGAGGACCCGGCGGTTCAATGGCTGCAGAATCTCCTCGTCCCTCTCCCTCTAGCCCTACGCCATATCGGCAGGAGAGTTGCCCCATAATCAGTTTATTTATGCATAAAGATTGGATTCAAGTTGATTACCCCAGATGTGACGGGGCCCATTAGTATGCAGAGGAGTCGTCTATAAAGATTTATTAATAAAGCTTGTAGTGTTTGAAAGAAACCAGGCATCTCTGCCTCGCACGGGGAGGCAACCATTTTGCTTTTCTTGCCATCAGCCTTGTCTCACAACTGTGTATTTGATATGCTGATTTGTACTTTAAATTAGTAGTATTGTGTTTCTGCTTAGAGGGACGTATGGTTTGTCAGAATCATAAAATAACCCAGCATTTTGATGTGCCTCAGTTGTAGTTAATATCGCACTAATAATCTGGTGTACACGCGTAGCAAAAGTTAATTTTAAATTCAGCGTCAATATCTCTTTCAATGTTACAGCCTTCAGATATCCTTCTATTTGTTTTTATTTGATTTTTCGTAAAAACAAAAATTGTTTTAAATAAAATACTGAGAGTTCAGGATTGAGAGAGAGAAAAAAGTACAACATTGATTCTATTTTCATGACTTCTGTGATGAAGAGATAAGAAAGTTTTATATTAATTATTAACTAATGCACATGAGCACGTAGATAAGGATTAATTGAAAAGAGGCAAATCATGATGTTTTATTAGTACTTTAATGTGTATATTAGTCCCAGAATCATTAGCTAAGCTGTTTCACATACTGCTATCTTCAGTGGAAAACATATTATGATATTTTGTCATCGCCTGCTAATGTGAGATAAGACTTGACTGACTTTCACAGGAGAGGACAATGCAGATAATGAATGTGATAATGGGTCATTGTCTGCCGGGAGTATACATGTAGTCCAACCTACATTGCCATTACCGCATTGCCAATGCTTTTTAGCCAATCTGTGAATGATGATGATGATCAGTCTCTGGCTGGATTAATTAAAATCACTTCTTTGTAGGCCATCTCTCCAGTACCATCTCTCCTGCCATCTCTCCTGCTGTCTACAGGTCTTCCAGTGTGGTCTGCCAACTACCAATGTGCTAGCGCAATGGTAGAACGTTCAGACTTTGTAGCCAAAGGTTCCGGGTTCAAATCCCATCCATCCCAGGAGCCTAGTGTGGATGTTGGTGAAAGTTACCTTTTGAAAACAGTATTGATAGGATGTGCTGTCTGTACCTTGGCAATGTAGTTATCATCCTTGGTTTGACAGTACCAGCTGGTGCTCACAGGTTTACTGCAATATTCAGCACTACAGATGTTGCGTGTTTCTTCCTGCCATAAAATGACAAACCGTGATTTAAGTGAAAGAATCTTGAAAGCGGCTCTAAACCCCATATTAATAAAATATAAAATAAAATAAAAAGCTACCTGTGTGGCTTTAAATTTGGCTACTATACCAGCTACAAGTGTGGCTTTTCATCTGGATACCATTGGCTACCAGTATCCTTTTGTATATTATTTGGGTTCGAGTCCTTCCATATACACTCAGATGATTCAAGAATAGTCACACCTACAGGTGTAAACACTCCCAGTCAAAAGTCCCTGGGGAAAATTATTTATAGCATTGCATCTTTAGAAATTGGTGCCTGCAATTGTTACCAGAATCATCAAGGTAATCAGGCAAATTGGTCATCCCCTGGTTAACCATTTTTCCTGCCGCTGTCATCCCGAGATGCCCAATTAAATGATTATTCTGATCATTCCAGCATCTAGAGGTATTTGCACTATTCCGGTTAGCACAGATTCATCCAAAGGTTGAACATATCTTGGCTTGTATATTGGGCATTTATCATTAAAACAACGTGTGCGAGATTAATTTGAATTTGTCCACACATGTCACCAATCACACCTACACCGAGGCAGATATCCTGTGGAGAAACAATTTGCCATTGACCTGTGATGTCGTCCACAACATATATTTCGATATAATCACGCAAAGAAATAAATTGAATACGATAAGTTTATTCTTATCATGTAATTATTTACTAAATGTCGAAGGGGAAATCACTTGTTTTAGAAATATTATTGGCGTTGGAGAAATTGCGAAATTTTAAGAACAGTGTTAGGTACGTTTTGGAAATAAATGTACAGCATGCGAACAGATCAGTCGGTGTTGCACTGATGTCGTATCTAGATTAATCAACAGACCATTCATCATAAAGTCGGGGGAACTGCAAATCCCTCTGTCATTCCTTCATTGTAAGATTTGAGAAATTTTCCATTTCCCAAATTAAAACACTTTGTATTGTGAGTGACCGTGGCCCGCTCGTTAACAAAAAAAAATCAATGAAATCTGATGACCTGACCTGTCCGATTATTTCCACTCACTGAAATTAGGTCAACTTCGGGTAATGTTATGCGATTCCGACAGCAAGCGTTGAAGTTTCGTCTTCGGAATTAATAATGCAAATGCAGTTGTATAACGCTAGGCAGTACAATGTTTTGTAAAATTGTCAGTTTAGGATTTTGCATTATGAAAATTGTAATAATTTCTAGCAAAGCTCTTATGGTATGGATGATCTATCAGCTTGGAAAATTTTAAGCATTTCGCAAACTTTTGTAGTAAACTGTGAATAATGATTTTTTTCCTTCTGTTTTTCTTTGAATCAAAATGCTATTTCAGTCTCATATTCGCATTGGAGATTCATTCATTTGTGTTTAATATTCACAATTTTAACAATCATGTCATTGAAGAAGATCATTAAATATACTTCAATATTTCATCACTGCAATATGAAATGTTACTGTAATTAATTTTTTGATTTATTAGTTTCTGCAACAATTTAAACTGATATTTAAGCAAGCGTGCTGCCTCTAGATGGAGTTAATTGAACCTCCACTGATGTAAGAGCATGGGTAAGGGGAGACAATATGAAATCGATGGGCAAAATTAATGTCATTAAGATATACAATAGCTCTATTCCATAGCTTGTCTCTCTTCGTACTTTCTGTCATAAAGCTCTTTAGTGCATTAACTTGATAAGAAACATATGTGAACATACAGTAAATTAGTGGAATATTCATCTGTTTAGTAATAGTTATGTTTAGTTTATAGTGGTCAATATAGTGGTATGGTAGTGCATCTGTTTTATGAAATTAAGTGATAATTTACTGTTTATCTCAGAATTAAACAAGCCATGATATAAATGTAGAATCTTGAAAATGCCTTTAAACGCAAATTCTAAATAAAATTTAATTTAACATCAATATATATATGATGAATTATGACTTAAGACTACAAAATGGTATAGAATCTTGAAAGTGCCTTTAACCCTCTCCCTGCTGAAGACAACTTAAGTTGCCCGATCACATTCAGAAATAGAACACTTTGATTTTATTCAGCAAATTCAAAATAAAATAAAATTTAACATCCATCCATCCATCTAATTATCATAAAATGTTGGCTTCACTAAATTAAATGCTGCCGCATGGTGTCTTCTCTATGATGGAGAGCAAACATATTCAAGTAAATAGGAATGTGGCGTCTCTATACGAGTTTATATACTTTAGAGTTATCACCCTTGGTATATTAGCCCCAACATACAGCTCCAATAGTGACTCAGTTTCTAACGCAAGATCCAGTTGTTACAGCGTATCATCTCACCACCAGATCATTGCACGATCGTTGAAAAAATGTAGAAAACGCCCAACATAACTTTCGATATCATTTTATAAGAATTTACATTTTTCTGCTGATGATTTTTTTCTTTCTGGGTCAACATAAAGGGTTTCTAGGTCAGCATGAATGTTTATCTACAGTTCTTCTGAAACTGTCCATCTTGATACGGGTTGTATTTCCCCCGTCGTTGATTGCTCTATAACACAGGAGAGCGGTATTGGGGAATATACACAGTAAAGATCTAACACCTGAGTACCACACTGCTTGGTGTCTGCCAAAACATCCAAATGTCAGCATCATTGCAATGGGAATATTTAGATGAAAACTCATTATACAAAGCAAATCTGTAGGATATTGTACAATAATGATATTCCTATGCTAAATGTTGTTTATGGGTGGAATATTCCCGCTGCAACAAAAAACACTAATTCAATCAACTTACGCTAAACTTTAGGATATCATGTATTGATGATATTCTTAGAGAAAATTAATGTTGTATGTTAATGATATCCAAATGCAACATTTTATTACATTCATTGATGATATCCCTAAGATAAATTTAGAATGTGGTGTGGTGTTGTCTGTTTGTGTCTGCATCTGTTGAGGAGCTCAATTACAAATCCTCATTAATTTTCTTTAAAATATGTTTAAATGGTAAATATATGACAGCATATACATATGATTTAAATATATTAAATTAAGTTAAATTAATAGAAGAATTACATACATAACCCAGACAGATAATCACAGACACGAATATACATGGATAAAGCATTGCTGAGGAGAGCGCTAAATGTAAAACACTATTTGTACAAGCGATGGTGCTGGACATCGAACAGGAATTACATGAAGTGTTACACGAATCACATGAGATGCTAGGTGGACAGACAGACAGAATGATTATTCAGACAGATAGCTATAGAGCCAAGCATTGCAGTATATGTAATACCAGTTGCACACTAACTTAATTTGGTCGGCATAGCCGATTCGAACTTATGAAAATTACAAATGTCATCTGAAAAAGTCACGTGCAGATGATAATGGGAAGATAGATGACTTTAGGATATTACCAGCATTTATGCATTGCACTCAAATTTGAATTCAGGTTTTTGTGCCATGTTGTGTGCACGTCTGCTTAGCGGATGTCTGACCTTTGTGATTGAAATTAATGTAAATGAGGCAGGTTAGTTATCTGTCGTCTAATCTTATTTTTTTCTCCCTTCAAATATTGCATAGTTTTGTCATGCATTGTCTAACCTGTTGGGTTTGTTTTGTTCTGTATCGAGCAGGACTTACACACTATAGGAACCATTAACAGAGTCTTTGAAACAAGCGCGGCTTCACCGAGGCAATGATACGTACCAGAGCGAGGAACTATGTTTTTAAAGTAATCTACGTGATGAATTGCACCGGACATATTTGCATATTGGCGCGCTGTGCCGATCAAATGATGATGTCGTTAATATCCCGGGCCCCTCGATCACTCGAGACGTTAACGAAGCATTGTAATAACGATCGATTCCCGCCATTGATTCAGAAATTAAATTGCGTTATATGAGACACCTCGGCAGTAATTGTGATCAATAATGTATATTCATTACTTATGTAAGGCTAATACAGTTTGCAATTAATAATGTGTGTGCGTACGTCCCCGCTCATAATCGCGTACGATTTGGACGTGTCATTGATATGATAATTTGCATTGTTTATTATTGTCATTCTGGGGAACTAAAGTATTCAAATGAGGACGAGTAATCTACAAATTCCAATTACTGACAAGGTAATGATCTATATTGCAATGTAGAAATTGAGTTGTGCGCCATCGATATGGCAGATGTCTGGCTTATGTTTACTTCGTGTACTTTTAGAATGGATAATTAACCTTCATGTGCCTGGAATCAACTAGAGAGGCCTTATTATGATTAATCTAACAGGGAAAAGGTTAGAGATATTGATCTCGGATAATTATATCGATGTGAAAAATTTATTCAAATTCTAATGGCTGCGTTGAGATTAAAAGGGGGAGAACTCTGTATTTCAGATAGTCACAATAGTATTTCATTTCATTAGGTATAGATATGAAATACTGCAGCACATTTATCAAGTATTCTAGAATCTACTATGTCTTGATTTCAACATAGTTTATCGTCACAAATTCAATAGGATCAGACAAAAGCGAAGCACTTATCAAAGTCCTCTCCTTATCTACTGTGTCATGTCCATAAACATGCATATATTATCTTTTCACCTTTGCACAAACAAATGTGCATACATCCAATGAGTAAATTATGTAGTTTTTTATAAAATCCTAACTAATAATTTGGATTGCATTAAATGGTTATGCTAAGTTTTGTTATCCAATTGTCGTCTTGAATTTCAAGTTCTCGTCTATAAACAAGAAAGCCTGAAATGTCAAATCACTGGTAGTATTTGTGTAAATTTATTGTGATCATTTACGAATTAAAGGCCGTCGAACGGTGCATTCATTTGATGCAACAACTCGTCTCGGCTTCTGTACCTTTGACCTTTGTTGTTAGAGTAATAATTAATTTTGATTGATACAAATTTACATTTCCTGCGTGTTTAGCTCTGCGTTAATGACTGATTTAAGCGCAATCTCAATCATGTCTATCACGGGACATCCGTTGTAACAGTTTGCTACAATTCTAATTGGCCAATCGCTGTGTATATGCATTCTGTATTTTTGTAGATTAATTTGTTCATTCATTATTTCCACGTCAGCGATATCTTGTCATGTTTTAAGACCCTAGGTCTCCGACTACTTATGTGAGTATCAATGTTTTGTGACTATCACTCTGTATCGTTGATTTAACCTGCTCCTTCCTAGAGGCAGTCAAAGTTGCCATGCATGATGCAACCTGCAGGAAGTATGCCACTATGCATCATGTACGTGATGCAGTGACACGTTCAATATGTATTTAATTAATTATTCAGCGAGCCTATTAATTTCTGAAATGTACGTAATTCTGTCAATATGGGAGGTATGTACAAGGTGAATAATCTATTCCGTCAATGCAGTCCGAAAGCGTAATAAGAAACCGATACAGTTTGTTGATATGCACTGGGCTATTTATTCATGATGATATCGTACGTTGGTAGGAATCAATTCATTCATGAACATTTTACTAAATTATAACGGAATCTTCCTCATAAACTATTGTATTAAGCAGTGCTTCATCAGTTAAATGCTGATGTCTTCAGGAGTTTCCAGCAATCGTTACAAGTAAAGGCTTACCGAATATGATACATGTACCAGAGAGTTTGAACTGATGGCGGCATAAAATAATATTAAGAATAAATAGGTGTGTTTTTTTGTTGTTGTTAATGCATGTTTTTTGGGGAGGTTTAAATTATACCCACTCAAAAATATGATAGAAGTTGCTAGGTAACTGAAATAGAAATTCAATTTGTTAAATAAATACATGAATTAATAGTGAATACATATCCTGAAATATCAAAGTACTGTACGAGGAATATTTGGCAGATAGACATTGAAGGCAATTTTTATTTTCTTCCAACAAGCAAAAAACTTCAGACGCAACACCCATCATAAAGGAAAAGTTTAATGTTAGTCTTTTGAATTTGCCGAGCTGCTTGGTGGAGATAATTAGACCTTGGATGCTAAATTTTCATGATTACGCAAAATTTGTACGGGAAAAAATAGGTTTGCGACAGACAGGCAAAAATCACTTTCTTCCGTTTGAGAGAAACCTCTTTATGATTAGAAAGGATTGGAAGCTGTGAGACGACTGGAAAAAAAACTGCAGGCTATATTGCTTGATTGCGGATTTTGTTCTTATTCTTAAAAAGGAAAGGTTAACACCTTGGAGATAGAAATTGCTGGTGCCATGGAGAGAGAGAGAGAGAGAGAGAGAGAGAGAGAGAGAGAGAGAGAGAGAGAGGGGGGGAGAGAGAGGGGAGGTATACATGTTGTCTCGCTGGTACAGTCACTGGATTTACACATGCAGTATGTTGTTTTCTTACCCACAAGGGCAAGCATATCCCGGTTCGTAATATATTGATATGAACCGTACGGGCAATATTACTTGAACACTTTTCTTCAATGTGATTGGCTGAACTTCATGTCTAACGTCACTACATAACAGTGCTGACAATGAAATGACATAATAGATGCATTGTGACATCACAGAGGTTGATTACCTTTGATCAAAAACATTTTGATGCTAGGCCTACTTAATACTTTAACACTTTGGCTAAGAAATAGGATACTAACTTCGCTTCCATTTCATAGATACCATCGCAAATGGGTGAAAGATTCCCGTAGCAACGTTAAACTCCATACTCACTCACACTCACTCCATTTCGTATCAGATGTATGCCCGTGAGCCCAAAAGTATGTCACTCGGGCATAAATCTTAAAGGAAATGGAAGCAAGGTTGGTATCCTAAAAGTACAGTATACAAGCTGTTGGGATGTTGCCTCAGTTAATACAATTGTGTCACTTGTAACACATATTTCTCCAATAAGTTGGAAGTGTTCATATGGTAATAAGGGTCACTGTTCTAATTACAACTCTTTTAGATTGTTTGTGTTATCAACTTTCAGTAAATGTGTTAATTCTGTCCACTCTCCCACACATTTTGCATTAATTAATAAGCTTTTCAAAGTACAGTAGTCCTATTTGCCAATGACCTAAAAGGCTATATGACTCATTTAAAATGTTAACATTTATTATCTCTAAACATATTGTATATCAAAAACATAATTCCAGAATACACAAAGTTCTGTTTATATGCTACAAGATGACATTGAGGTAACTGCGTGTTCTCGTCAGGACAAGTCTGATGACCTGATGCGCAATATCTGGGTCTACCAGCGATTGCGTTAATTCCAAGATTCCATCCCAATATGTGCTCCGCCGGAACGTTTTCTCCGCCAATCATGTGGATAATCAGGGAGGTGTCATATACGACTGGTTGGTATGAATCAAAATTAATAGCAGATTCATTTCTCGCCCCTCGCCTAATGATATTTCTCTGGCCCCAGTAGAGAAGTGCGTCCCAAACTTTCATTTACCGCTCGTTTTTATTGTTGGGAATACGAGCATGCTTGGCAGTTATTGGTAAAATCTGTGCTTGTATATGTTGGGGAAATCGGCCTTTATGAGACATATGGCCAAAGACAATGAAACTGAGGCTCTAGCCTCCTTTTGACCCTTCATAATCACATGGAGGCAATCTCTCGATGGTTTTATTATTGTAATGTTTCTGTTTCCTGAAGTCGTAATTTGCATTTCGAAATATTCATGTTTACGTCGACATTTATTTCTGGATAAGATATCTGTTTTCATTTACTGTCAAAAGACGTAACCAATCTTTGTTTAATCCTCCGAGTTAGATGCGCGTCAGTTTTCGCTGATCAAATTTTTATGACCATTTTTGACACGCAATCAAACGGATGAAATGGAGGTGGCTCGATCACGTTTAATTTTTCCAAACTGATTTGCATAAATTTGCATAATTAAGTTTCATTCTCCTTTGTGTTTTTGTTTGTTTCAATGATGAAACAACCAAGATGAAATTAAGCAACATTCAAAGTGGACAGAGCTGTATAAAGACTGATTCTGTATTCACTTATAATCTTGTACGTAGTAGTACTGTATCAATGAATATTCATATCTCTTACTCACTGTGAATTTAAGATCTTGCGTGATTAGATTTCTATGGCTTAAAGCCACTAATAAAAGTTTGTGAGAATCTTTGTCTTCAGGAAGTAATCTAGCAAAAGCTTAAGTGACATTTATACATATTTAATTATTCAACTGTATATTAAAGGTACAAGGAGGATAATTACAAAGTTTAATGTCGATCAGTCTCTTTGTATCGGACAATTAACTTGTCCTAGCCGACATGTTTAAAACTGTGAAGATTATTAGAATGGGTGGGAATGGGCTTCATTAAAAATGTCTAATTTGAATTGCGTGTATATATATTACCCCGGACCACAGATTTGACTATGTTACCATGTGTCACAAATCTTATTTTCACCCAAATAATCTTGTTGAACATATTGGTCAACAGCAGTTAGATATGTAGAGAATCAACTTTTAATCGGTCATTCTTTTCGTATGGTGTATATTTTTAATCAGGTTAATACGGAAATGATTTTATCTTCACCTGAGATTATGATTAGTCTACTTAATAAGTTTGTATTTGGTGTAAGATTAACAATATCTGTAATTATACTGTAATACAATAATGCACTTATACATATATATAATTACTGCCACCTATTATGGCCATGCCACTGACTAGGGGTAGTAGTATTATGAATTAAACCTGTGGGTACTATTACGGTTATGGTGCCCAGGTATATGGTAATATAATACTACATGAAGTGTCCAAGGTGAGTGATGATCTGCTTTTGATAGGAGGAAAACCCCAAACATCTATGTGGTCCTATAAGATATCTACTAGCTATGACAGTGATCTTGTGATAATCTGCTTTTGATAGGAGGAAAACCCCAAACATCTATGTAGTTCTGTACAATTTACCAATAATTGCAACTGTACAAATTGTAATTTCATCCTGCCAGATATTTTTTAGAGAAGATATCGCACAGGATTCAAAATCAGAAACATATTTTTTTTAAAGAAAGTAACGCAGTATATATGGATTTGAACCAACTGACTACAATAGCTATATATTTTTACACCGACTAACGATTTTTTTGTATTTCTAATCATTATTTATTTTTCACTTTGAAGACGGCTACTCGAGTGGACGGAAATGCGATATTTTTTCCGATGAAGCATGACACCAGAAATGATGTTTATGCATAAGAGTCATAGTTTAACATCTTACTAATAGATGCACGCTCACCGTTCACCCCCCCAATTCACGAAACAGCAGCTTAAATGTAAGACTCCCTCACCATCTATGTACGTAGCCATAGTCTTTAAGAATTCAAACAGAGAAATATGAAACCTCCAAAAAATTAAAAGCACTCAAAGTTTATGAACGCTTTTATGGCCATATGTTGGTTTGGAACGTATAAAAGTCTGGCTGTCTGAACGTCTGAACGTGCACTTAATCACAATCGGCGGCGAGAAAAATAATCCGCAATTGTGCAATCTTTCAGGTCTATGTTTTTTTTTGCGCAGGGTTAAAAAGAAAGGAAATAATTGTAAGTTAGCGGCGACTTTGGAAAGTGTGACGTAGTAAGGAACCCAGGGCGGTTGGTTAGTCATATTATGCCGCATACAGGCCTGAACGTTGTCGGCATTGAAGATATCTTAATTAGATTAGGTTATATACCTCAAGCACTGTAACACTTTTGAAAAATAGGACTCGTTGGTTATAGTTTAAAACAGGACCTGAACCTAAAAGATAATAATATGTTTGTTAATTATTACTGAATCATTCCAACTAATGACAATCTCACACGAAACATCCGTGAAATACGGTAAACAAACTTAGCATTTTCAAGAAAAAAGTAAAAATACTTATTTTTGGAATTTTATTGATGATCCTCATTCTACCATTTCCCAATAACCAAATTTGAGCAGTTATTCTGGATATTTGCACTATATAAATCTTTATGATGATAATAATTATTATTAGATAAAAAAAATAAATATTAAAATTCAATTCTATAATTCTATGTAGACTTGACGTTATCTTATAATTTCTGCAATGTTTAGATTGTTTGGGAAAAGGCCAAAAAGTCTGGATATTATTAGAAAATATTTTCAAAATTGCATTAAATAAATATATACATATTAATGTATTATGTAGGCGTAACATTTCAGTGTCATTTTGAGGCTGTGTTTAGAGTTGGGAAATTAAAGTGTTCGTTTGGGAAAAGGCCAGAAATTCTTGATAATGCGATAATTTCAGAACTAAATACTGATCATGTCCACAGGAAGTTTTAATTAAAACGGTTAATTACAGGAAACGCTGAAATGTCAGTGACCATGCATAACAGTAGAGCTGCTCGTGATCCAATTAAACGCTCGACATAAGCTCATCTCGGTTCTACTTTTCCTGCATTTGTCTTTAGACAGCGGTGATAGTCATTCTTGTTTAACGTTCTTCAATTGCCGATGGACATAAAACACGCCTTAGCAAATTCATTTCTAAAAGCGGCCATTGTCGCAGAGCCTGTTAAGCATGAACGGGTCGGGTTATTTGCATGTCATTGAACGAGCGAGACTTCTATGAAACAAATGTGATAAATATCTCATTAAGTCTGCCTGGTGTAATAAGTAAGGAAATTCTCCCTCATTAAGCCAGCCCCAGGTAATCCCAGGGTGTTTACTCTGGGATAATCAAGGCCCGGCCCGCTGGTTGGTTGTAATTATCCTGTATTGTTTGTTATATGAATAGCATTGGTTTATCTTAGTCTCTGGCATTATGGGCTTTATCTTCTGCCTGGCTTCTTACCTGCTGTAATTAATCATTTCGTTAGTCGGGATGAAAGGTTAGCCGTTGCGCTGAGAAGAAGAAAAAAAAGGAGGGGAAAAAAAAGGAGGATCGAGGGGGGGAAAAAGAAGAAGCTGGCACCGTTTTCTCTCCCAGTTTTAAGTTTTATCTATCGGGGAGGGGGGTGACGTCGACGGGTGATGGAATGAAGATTTGGCCGACGGGGATCAGCTGAGAAGGAGGAATCTCGCGCTGATCAATTTGTTGTGTTAGACCCGAGCAGGAGGAGTACATCAAGACATTTGATTTAGCGAGGAGAGCATTAACACTGGGCCGGCGACAGGTAGAACTTCCGTGCGTTCACCTGACATAACGAGGGGAGAGAGAGAGAGTTTGTGTGTATGTGTGTGTGTGAGTCGGAGAGAGGTGGAACATTAATACTGTAGGAACCATGTAATAAGTCTGATAAACAGATCAGTGAAACCCCCCAAGTAGGTCAAGTCCCCGACAGCTTATCAGCCAGTGAAAAAAGACTTAGAGTGGAGGTATGCGAGTTTCCTCATTAAAACCTGCGTTATGTTCATTTGTGACGTGGAGAGCTGCGATGACCCGGAGCTTAGACAAAGAGTCGTAGGGTAGGTGACAGGCCGAGGAAATCGAACATTTGTCGCACAAGGCCCCGTAATTTCCACCTCTGTTCGGAAGCAGCGACTGTCACACTCGTTATTGACCAGGATGAGCTAGAGTGGGGATACTGGACTACTGTTTGTACACGCAGGTAATTAGCCCATTGTTTTTATCCGTTGTTGTCGGGTGTTGTGATCGTGTCACGCGTGGTTGGCTTGCCCAGTCAGGTCCTCTCTCGGGGCAGGACAGTAGTGACCCACGGCCGCTGAACAGGCCCGCGCCGTGTTGTTAAAACATACAGTGGACATTACACCAGTCTTATGACCATCGATACTTTGACTGTAATAATCTGAGAGGCGCGCTATACCGAGGGCGAGAGGAGAGGTCCTCGATGTAAGGCAGTGGAGGGGGGAGGGAAATCTAGGTGGGTAAGTGGGAGGAGACAATGGTGGGCTTTAAGTATTGCAGCTCACTATAATGTTATCAATGTCTTTCTATTGTGTTTACCACTGCCAGAGTTGTCTAACCTGACGTTATGCCGTAATGGCTATCTTACTCCTGATAACGATTTTACATAATGGCCTGCATTTCATATATACACCTGTATGCGGTATTTATTGTTTTCCTTCTTTATTGGAATTAATATTTTAGAGGGTAAAAGATCGTTAATGTGTCGTTGTCATTGTCAACTTATTGTTTAGTTACATTGGTATTAATTATTTTTTCAAGATTTAAATTTTGTTTATGATCTATTACTATTATCATTTATTACTATTATCATTATAATGAGTAATTATCATTGTATTTAACACTCTACCTTGATGTTCATTAGTGCGGGATTAATGCATATAGCTTTGTATTAGTGTATGTAGTATATTGGATACACGTGCACACATCAATTCAGCTTGGTATATTGATGACCAGGTTCGCCATGAAGCAATGGACGTGAAGAGTATATATTGGTCCAATTGTCACGCCTGAATGCAATGTGTAGATGTGATGTAACAGAAATAAGGATTTGACGTCTTTATGAATAATGTGATGTCATCAATAAGCGTTGTTCACGTGGTTTGAGACACCAGTGGGCTGACTGGCTGTCCATCACAGTCATTCATAAATGCCAACTCTTCTGTAATGTTCATAGTCAATGAAGTTGGAAATGTCCACCCATAATGATGAGGTCAAAGATTTGTCACAATGTTCAGACACTCAATTTCAAATATGGCTGACATGTTGGCTATATTTAAAAATCAACTAAATGTATTATTGTAAAAATAAAAAAATTTAAATTTAAAAATTTAAATAATTTTAAAGTTTTTCTTAAGAATGTTACAAAAGAAAATGGAAAAATAATTACTAGTATATATTTTGATCAACTAGTTTAACATAATTGGACAAATCATTATGTATATCATTATACATATATAGGGTCCAACTTAGAGACATGAGATTGTGACAATACTTTAGTTCACTAATACATTTTAATTCACATGAAAATGGAATTAAATCTTAGTTTCACCAAGTGGCAATCGTTTCTTATTTATGAGCAATTTATAATCTCAAAATAACTCTGATCACCCACATCATGAAATGGACGTATTGTTAATTAAAGTTTATCAAGAACATGATCCTGTTGTTGAGGCGGCAATGAATCGTAGATATCAGATGTATTTAAATATTGGAATAGTTCGATACATTGTGTAATCCTGTATATACCTGTTCACTGATATTATGATTTCTGTAAAATAATATGTGAATGGAGACAACCAGATGTGCATCCTGATTACAACCAATACAATCTGCTCTCCAGTCATATCAAATAACTCGCAAAACACCTTTACAGGCTTTTTATTTATTATTTTTTTCATTCCTTATGTTCAATGTCGCATATTTTTGTTAGGTGCCCGTTGCACAAAGGTATTACAAGCTGACACTTGCATGTGGCGATAAATGTCATGTGGTCAGTATGACCGTGTCACGTTGCAGTGTTGCTGTTATTATTATGACGAGTCGGGTCTCGGGATGAACACTACTTGGGATCCTTTAAGAAAAGGGATTGATAAGGCTTTAAACGAACATTGCATAATTTGTTTTCCTGTTTAGCTACTGAAAAAAATATTCAAATTTTATGTCACTTGATGTGACTGAGATTATATCTGGCGTCGATCCAAACGTCGTCGGTACAAGAGAATTAATTTGTCGAAATTTGGACTTCTTTCACAGATAAAATAGAAATCATTACGCAGTAAGAGATCGTAATGACTTAGAAAGATTATCACGGGACCAGTTTAATGAATACACCCACTGATTGAAATAGTCCTCGATGAAAAGTCAACACTTGAGAACTATTTCTCGTCGCGTCGTTAATCTGGCATTAGTCTATTGTAAGGTTGCGTTTCGCCCTTTAATTACATAGCAAATATTCCTGCGCCTTGTAATCTATTCAAGCTTGTGTTTGTGTCATTGTTTCCAGCGATATGAATTGTATGGGTAATTCCAATTCGCTTCTTTTCCCCTGGCAAAGTGCGTAACGTGTTTGAAGTTGAATGTGTTGTGTGTAATTATCGGATCTGGCCATGTTCTCTCTCCTTCTGTCTGTATCTTCCTCCATTGCTAAGGGGGATCAGTCTCTTGTAAATGTTACGTTTTAGATTTCCTCTGGCATTTTATTGACTGGGTGGTTTTTTTAGGGGATGGGGGAGGTGGGGTGGGGGGAGGGGGTGAACAGCCAGTGCAGTTCATTCTCTTCACTCATTTGACATCCCTAGATTGCTTTTAATGAGAATTGTGTTGTAATTTTGTTCCGTTTTCATGTTGATGAGATAAGAGGATTTGGTGAGGTAGATTTGGTTATGAAGGTATTAAGGATTAATTCTGAAGAGAATGTTCGAGTCTTTGGTCATGGGTTTTTTAATTAATGAATTTAAGACAGTTTTTTTTTAGGATTAAAAAGTACATCTTTAATTAATGAATTTAAGACATTGTGGTTTTTGTTAGGATTAAAAAATACATTGCAATGTATTTTATTAATAAATATTATTTAGCAAATATTGAATTTTAACAGTAAATTGGTACAATGACAATACAATTGGTATATTAACAGGTTATAAAATATACATGTGAGAAGATACATATTAACGACTTTATTTATTCTCATCTTACATTAAGAAAAATAATGTTAATGATACAGTGTCTAGTGTCAATATAATATAATGTCATTTTAATGTGTTTGGTTTCTGCCACACTGTTCTTGACCCTGACTACTTCAACTTGTAGCAGATATGTTTAGACGTGACGTACAGTTACGAGCAGACTGCGTGCGAGGCATGGTCGGTCGGTCACACAGGTGTGTGGACTACGCCGTCAGCTGACCCGTGTTTGTCACACATGGACAAAAGCCTTTGTTTAACGAGATGACCAGAGCCATCCGATTTCCCCTTGATCAGATTTACACCTCAGGGCAGGCTCTGATTGGCATACCTGTACACCCCTTGCCAAAACAATGGCCTGGCCAGTTTTACCTTGTTCCTCCAGTGACCATCCCTTTGACTGGCCCGATTACAGGGGTGTTGATGATAGGATCAGTGCCCCTGGTGATGTGTAGGGGAATGCCCTGTATCTTTGTTAGCATGGCTACCCGTCTGTAATTATTTCTGCGGACTTTGTCTCTCTCGCCTTTTCAACATGAGATTTTAATCTTCCATCTTAATCTGCTACTGCCTGGCCCATTGTGATTATGCTGACACTAATTTGGAAACGATGTAAAGTCTACTCATTGTTCCCCCGGTACCAGTCTTCCACTTGAGAGAATCCTTGTTAAAGATTATTTTCTCATTTCCTTTGAAAGGATCATGCGCCCAGACTAGTTATTTTCGCCAGAAAACGAACTTCAAATTTTCAGGATAAATATATGTTTTTGGATAGGGCTCCTGGTCCATCAGCTATTTATAATTCTAAGAAATCATTTTGAAAAGAAGGTCGCTACATGACCAGACATAAATCAAAAACTGGCTATTAATCAGTGTCATAGGTCACCGCGGCTATCATGAGAGAATATGACTTTGTCATAAAGACGCATTTATCTCCACCAGTAACCTTTTGCTTGAGATACCGTATGTACCGTTGTCAGTGGTCACTAGTGAAGTTACTTTTATGTATGGAGTCCATTAAGAAAGAATTGCTATTGTTATGCTCTTAATTTTCTAGAGGTTATTTAACATTGCTAGTTGTTGCATTACTTATTTCAAATAAATATCTAAATTGATAAATAAATATTTATAAATAATTTCTTTCACTTATATCACAGCTTGTAAGTTTATGGCACCATGAAACCAATAAGATGCATAAAGCAGTCAATGTTGCAGTAAACCTGCGAACACCGGCTGGTACTGACAGACCAAGGATGCATGCTAACTGCATTGCCATGGAGACAGACAACACATGCTAACTTTCACAGACATTGATGCCATCTCATGGAACACGAGATGGCTCTCAAGTTCAACGTTCTACCACTGTGCTACAACCTGCCCCTTATGTTATAACTAGCATATATGAATCTCATATATATATGAAATTTGAGCAACATTCCCCCCACATCACGGTAGAGATCGTCTTTCTATAGGTTGTCAGTTGGTATTAATGGATGAACTACGATTCTGACATTTTCTCCTATGTCTCTTAATGAATTTTAGCTTATTTCGTAATGAGAAGGCCTACATACAATTCAATCCATTACGTAAGTTAATGACAGAAATCTACCTTCATGTCTAACCCAAATGTGTAATAATAGTAGAAAAATTAAGACCTTCCTAATGCGTGGCTAATCACAGTGAGTGAGTGAATATTGAGTTTAACGTCGCTGCGGGAATCTTTCACCCATTTGCGACGATATTTGCGGCTAATCACAGAGATGGTCCACTAATTGTTTAGACGTATGACATGCTGAGAAGGATGCACAATGCTTACTGTACTGTTTGATGTCGCGTCCTAGGTGTGGTGCTGATTGGGAGCTTGAAAGAAGAAGTAAATCAAAGCCAGCGGTCTGCCGTTACGTAAGGACGTAACAGTGCAGTGTATTCATCGTGGTCAGTTTCACGGTGGACACGTACAATTAGGGTAGTCGTGGATACACGTTACATCACCGCCACCCCTCGTGCCTGTCCAGCCCATAGCTGGCGCCCCCTGTTGGGGTAGTGTACCTTTAAAACGCCATAAATTCTCATCATGGGGAAAGTTGTAATTACATTGATGTTATTAGGCCAGGATCAAGTGAAACCTTTATACGTTTTATCACCTCTGTACAGGGCAAAACACCCCCCTGTGGTTGCCCAGTGATAAAATCTGCATTTGCTTTCTAAATAAATCATGACTCACTTTTATAAATTGAAGTTCCTCTTATAAGGTTCAAAGTTCACACTGTTTCAAGATTTCGAAATTGTCTGCTTGATTATAACCTAGACTTGGACGTGTCTGTCTACATCCATGCACATGCGTAATGGTATAACGATACTTCATTTCTGTAAATTATTTGTGTGACATACTCACAAGTTGAAACGTGTTCAGATAAGACACATGAAAGCTTAATTTCTACTTTTCATTTAAATATTTAAAGGTGTATTTGGTGTTAATTGGTTCCACTGGTTGTTATCCTTGTCGATATTAATTATTTATTCCTGAAAGGTGTTTGAGAGTACGTCATATAATGATAGCATTCATGATTATGGATGACCATAGGAAGGCTATAATGGTAATGGAGTAGGTTTTGTGTAAGTTAGAACAAGCGTGCACAATACCTAGCAGCCATTTTTGTTTTAATAATACATGATGTCACCAGTTTGGTTTCATTGATATATATATAAACCGTGTTGTTCCTACAATGAATAGTTTAGAATAGCTTGTCATGCGATACATACGTTTAAAACGTATACATGCGTTCAAACAAAGCAGAAATGTCTGCCTTAAGTTAAATGACTCAAAACATTCCAGGATTGAAACATGGTTACAAGTTACCCCTGTACACATGTGACCGTTCATTAGAAAGACTGTACCAGTATCTCTGCATTCTTTCGTTAATTATACCCGAAAAATGACAAGTCCATTGTATTAAATCCCAATGTGTGACCACTCATTTGAAAGAGCAGGAATTTCCCTACAATGTCCCTATATACTTATATGACTTGTACTTGAAAGGTGACAACGGTATGTAATTAAAGCTGAGATCTTCCTTCATCCATTACTGTCTTGGGTCATGTACAGCAATCAATCAGTTTTAGTCCAGGTGAGGTGAAGAGAGCAGGTGACTCCCTGCGCTGGGTGTATCTCGCCTGTCGCCTAGCGCCCTATCTCTTCCCCCCCTCTCGCCCCCTCCCTCTCCCACCTGTTGATTGTTTTATGTCCCAGGTATGGGGTAATATTTACCTGGTTGATTAGCGGCAGTTTCAACAAGTTCGAAACCAAGGGAGGTGTCAGGGGTCAAGGGTTACCGCGAAGGTCAATAGCTGACTGATTGGAAAAGGAATAAATGATCGCGACTTGTCAAATGAGGCTTTGTTTGTCTCCCTGCTCTTATGTACTTGTTCTTTCTTCGGCCTTTCAATGCGGGTTTCCTCTTCATTAAGTCTGTGGTAATTGCTGCGTCGTGACAATGGGTAGGAAGTTAGGGTGCAGAGGGACTGGGGGGAAGGGTGATGGGGTTTGGGGTTGGGTCCTGGGGTTGTTGACAAGAACTGGGGAATGGTGTGCAAGATGTACGGACTATGGCAAGAGAAGAATGCACCTGTTGTATTTGATTGTTCACATTGCTCCTATTTATAGCCATCAGGAACTGAATTAGGACTTGCATAACAAAATTCGGCCCAGGTATGTAGCACTTACAAAGGCGGCCATCTTGAATTCTCACTTTTGATTAATTAATATTTATGATGTTTGCATTTGATAAGCTGGCATTTTGCTGATAATGAACAAATGAGATCAAATTGGAATATTATCATAATGAAATTTAGTGGTACAATGGCATATCTCGTTATTCTCTACATAGCCTGTATACCCGAGAGCTGCGATAACCTGTAAAGTGCAGCTTGGAATGACAAGCATATATATAGTATTGACATATACCGGTACGTGTTGAACACTACTTTCAATAAAGCAAATATGTATATGTTAAGAGTTATTAATAATTATCCATAGATTATTTACTCTAAAGAAATATCCATAGATTATTAACTCTAATTCCACCGGAGGCTGCATTATATTGAACATTTGCTGGCAGATTGAAACAGGGTGCCATATAATTACTTGAGATATAAGTGTTCAGATAATGCGTGGTTATATCTTTCCCTTTGTCTGTGTCGGCATTGTGCTGTGCTGTAATGAGGCAGGTTTTCGTCATCTCTCGTTTCTCACAGGTAATTCTGATCCATATATCTCCTTCAGGTGATAAGACAGCCAGGTGCGATACAGTGTTGCTTCATATTGACTTTGATCTCACTATACTTTAAGTTAATGACCCCGACTTAATCTTTTACTTGTCAAACTCTATTTGTCGCAAACAAGTTTAGACTTACTGGGATCTATTTAATTAAAACGTTTCACTTAAAGAGGTTATTTTAGTGGCAAATGAAACGAATTGGATTTGATTTGTACGATTTTGTTTCTTTGAGGGAGTACAGTCTACTTCAGTTAAATTGTATTAACCACGGGGAAAAAACATAGTAAATTAGGATATATCTGTTTCATAAACTATTGTTACATGGCATCAGGATCTATGTAATGCCTAATAGCTTCTTTGAGTTGAAAGGACGTTGACGAAACAATTGAAACATGTGTAGTAACAAGATCACCCACTTAAAGTTTCGATAAAATATCATCTGGATATAATGTGAACATTGAATTATTTTTTAAGTAATAATTTATGCTATTCGTGGAAACTATGCTGTTCATCACTGTACATTTGCCATAACCATGGGTGGGTTATTTTGATGGGTGGGTTATTTTGCCTGAGAAGTACACATCATTCTACAAAGTCTACATGATTATGACCATGGGTGTATATTGTTATGCACATGTCGAGTCCACATAATTTTACTGTTAGCTTGCCTCAGATGACCACGATATAATTTATAATATTTAAAGTATTAATTGTAAAAGAGATCACACAATCACGGTTTATTGAAATATCTCATGATCGAGCATCTTTTTACCTTAATGTACGTATGTACATTTGAACTGTCTACAAAAGTATATTGGGCAGCATGAAAATACGTTTGACCATGAAAAATATCAACAGACCATGATTGTGTGCTTTTAAAAAGAGGTAAATCAAATTTTGTTAAAGAATTAAATTTCAATTAAATTAAGTATGAATTTGCCACCTTATGATGAACAATTTTGTAAACACTAATAAGCAGAATGCGAACATGGGAAGGTGTTCTAAAGTTGACCCATACGCTATCTTCACGTATTAAGACAGGGGGTTTGAAATGTACATGACAAGGGATTCTTTGTGTTCCCATATTGATTTACGAGTTGTGTAATTCGCCCCTTCTTATCTGATCTAATTTCTTAAATCATGAGGCAATTCGGGTGCAATTCCTCGTCTAAATGTAGGTCAACAACGACTTAAGGAAGCCCAGCGGCAGTGGTTATCGCGATGAGCAAACAATCTTGTAATTGTTTTAATCTTGCAACGTGACACACCTGTAATTAATGTTCTATTCAGGTACATGCCAGGCATTCTTCTACCTGAACAAAGTCGTCGTACACAACCCACGTGTTAATTACTCTGCGTGCAAACGTCTTTAACCAAATTATGTTTCTTGCATAATTGGAAGCATTCATTTATTTAGCATTGTGATCACAAGAGCTTTCGTAAGAACCATTTCGAGGCTATTTATTTATTAAGCCCGCCTTGGTAACTAAACCACTAATTGGTTGTTGTGTACACCCCACATAGCGTTATTGTCTTCGCCTTAAGCCTGTTTATCATAATCCCTTTGGCGCCCTCTGTTGGTCTCGTTTGATTGGTCAAAAACAAAGTAGGGAGGTCAAGGGTGGAACAGGCACTTTAATCTCGACTCGCTGTCCTTAATCTTCAGTAACGAAGCCATTTCTATCGCTGTAATGCTGATCTAATTCTACGTTCAGTCTTGTCAAAATTGCGTTTCGCGGAATTTACGTGCCAGAGCCGCCGGCCACCTGCAATGGCGAATGTCGGCGTGATTACGTTTTGATACAATGCGTCTAAATAGTACCAAACCCCCCAACCCCCTTCAAAAAAAAAAACTGCATTAAAAGGATTCATAACAAGCAGTGATAAACCATTAGACGAGCTGCTTTAAATATTGCACATTATAAATTCCTTGACAGACGGGAAATGTAGTTTGGTGTTGCTAGGAAATTCGCAGGCAATTTGAAATAATTTTAATACACAAGCATGCGTATTGTTGATGCGTCTTTATGTTCGTGCTCAGAAGGCAATATTATTGTCGGAGGAGGGGGGGACGTTTGGGGCATTGGTTATGCCGGATGACGGAAAGCATTGTTATGGAGGTAGGACCTGTGTTAGCTGGACTGCAAGGCGTACATAGAAATATTACCATTGGTGGATGCGGATCAGTGTGTATGTGTGAGGTGTCGTGATACAAGGGTCGGAGGGCATCCTTCATGAGTTCTTTCTACCAGATTAATCTAGACAAGCTTGCATTGGCCACCCATTGCATAATTGATCATGTCTGCCAAATTTCTATGCTTCTGTTCAACTGAGCTGCAATCAATCGCTGCAGCCATGTAGCTCTTAAAAGATAATGAGCCTTTGCAAAACGTCGACCTGGCTACAAAGTGAGGGTGGGGTTTTAGGAGGAACCGCCGTGAAAGGGTTGGAACTGTTCACAACCTTTCGCCTGCTGGTTTCCCCGGATTTCTTTTCTTTCTTTTTTTTCCTCCTTTTTTTTCTTTATTTATTTGTGCATACGTCTGCTTGCACCATATTTCATAATTTGCGACAATTTCTTTCCAGTAGCTTGGCGCAGCGCGAAACGAGATGCACAACATTATTATGATAACCTGTGCTGCCTCTACGAGCGCAGTAATCGGGAGGTCTGGCTGTTCAAACGTAGGGCAGCGATGACTTGCGTCACAGGTTGACATGGCACCGGTTAATTAGCTCATCTCGTTAGCGGAGGCATGCTATTGTCAGCTCAATCAGCCGCCTTGCAAGGAGGAAGCCCGCCACTTCCTATGTATCAGATAGTGACCCGCCATTGTAGGTCAATTCACCTCGCGGAATAAAAACAGTTATCTTTCGCATCTTCCCACCCACCCTCTCGGAATAGAACACCCCACATTTGATTTACACGAGTTTCATACTTTCTAATAGCTTTACCTCCCTCTGGCGCGCTATCAAACCCGTCGGAGCCAATCTACTTCACATGATATGCACATGTAATAAATGCTATATCATACAGGGTTTATAACTGATTTAGGTTGACTTTTTGACTTGATGTGCACGTGAAATACGAGGCCGTATCACCTGCAGATGAGGGCAAGATGATGGTGTTACAACTACTTACATACTTTAGTGTAGGTCGCAGTGCGACTGTGCGTGGATTACAGGGGAAAGCCTTCCGACGAGATGCATTTTCATTTATGCGTGAAAGAGCTCTTCCTTACGTATTTTATGGGTTTCTGCATATCAAAGGAAAGGCTTAAGTAATCTTGAATTTATGAGTAATTAAATATTATTGTGCTGATGTTTATATGGATATCACTTGTGATTTATGAATTATATAATCAGAAGGAATATGAATAATTATGATCATCCTAAAATACTTTTGCACTTTTACTCCCAGACGGCTGATAAGGTTTTTCTGAGATGTTCTGCATTGCAGCAATTAAGGAAACTGCCCTGCCACCCACTGTATAAAGCCTGGGCTCTAGAGCTTCTCAAGGTGTCATATGTGTATGTATATGAATCATGGAAATCAAAATGGCTGCCAATCGCGTCTGCTCATTAGATTGGCTGTGTGGGTTGACCCACAAAGATAGATATCATATAGCCTATAAAAGGTTAATCAAATAACAGCATCCGCAGTGGGCTATTGTTAGGGCACACCTGAATACTGTTTGGCAAACAACTTACTATGTAGCTATGTCCTAGCAGGTGTACAACTAATTACCTACTTTTTACATTCAAGTTCGATGTGTCTGGCCAGAAGAATATAGACGATGAAAGATCTTTGACCTAATATATATGTTGTGGAAATCTTAGGAGAACTTGCTTAATCCAATAACTACTTTATCTTTTCTTAATTACAAATATTAAATAATAATACTTTATATTTTTATTTATTTTAACTACAAAATGTAAATAATAATAATTATTACTGTTGTGTATTAAATGAAATTAGTCTAGCTAGTTTGATTATTCTCTCTCGCATATGCATATTACATTTTGTATTGAATTGAAACTTGATAATGTACTTTTAACGATTTGCCAAATGATGTGCTATATCAGGTATATTTTGTTTAATTACAGTCGGCATAGTTCTATTGTTAGAACATTCCACGCACATCAATTACATCCTGGAGGCTATGGGTTAACGTTAAGAGCCTTTGAAGAATGCGTTAATCATAGACTTTTGTAATATTATAATGGTTACGTTTGTGTTCTTCATTACAATCAGAGAACATGTGTACGTAGTTGCTAGGTGAATAGTTTATCTACATGAATTACTTTTGACTTTTTATAGCGCATACTTATGATCCATTTCTACACTTGCCCTATCAGTTCAATCAGGTGATTGTAAACCGATATGTATGTGTTTGTTTGATATTGATCGAGTCTTATTTTAATTCGAAGAAATATGTTAGTTGTTAAAGATAACTGTAATTCGTTGTTTAGTCCGAGCTCAGTGTGGACATTAAAATGAGCGAAGCAGCATCCATTGATTTAAGAGCAGTTGTTTCTATTTGATATATAAGCTATCAATTTATTTGCTTTTGTCATGTAGAAAATAATTAGTGTAGTCATAAGGCAATAGCGATTTGCTTCTCTGGTTTACGGATTTTTCTGTGATCATATTGGCGAAAATATTAATAAAAATAATTAATAAAAATAATTAAATATTTTGGCCAGTCAGTCAGACACGATAACTTTTACAGATTCCTGTTTTTCTAGATACCTTGTACAATATAAAAAATTTAATATTTTCAGATTATGAATGGTATGTTGACAGAAAATAAATGTACCTGATCAATACAAATGTCAATAATTGTTATAAACACCAGTACATAAACACCAGTACACAGAAGTTGTTCACATTTGAATGCTTGTCAATAGCAGTAATTGTTATAAAGTAGACTTTTATTTTTCATATTTACCAGTAAGTTGTCAAATTGTCTTCAACGTTGTGTGCACCATTGGCTGCCAGTCAATGATGGGTTGTACGACAATGTATTATTGTTTTCAACAGACCTGTGCACTGTAGATGGAATACAATTAACATAATTATTTTTATTTTCCATAGTGGAAAAAAATCACGTTTGCGGATCGGATCCATAAACCAGGGAACCAAAACAACCATGGCCTAAATTGTCCTTGATAATGGTAAACAGTTTCATTGTATCTTCTCATTTTGACTTTCTATTTGAGTCCAGGTGTACTGGAATCTATACCGCTCAACAGTTGCTAGGGCTAGGGCTAGGGCTAGGGCTAGGGCTAGTTTGTGTGTTCTCTCCCATTCCCCTAATGTCACATGATTACCACGTGCACTAGCAATGCACAACTTGTACGTGCTCATCAACAGGGCTCAAATTGCGTGTATATGGCAAACAAGATGTAGTGCTGACATTTGGAACTTGGTTATGGTTAAAGACTGTATGAAAATGCATACGCAACATCAAAGGCGTTGATCAAGAAATGACAGTACCTTTAACCCTCTACCTGCTGGAGGCAACCGGAGATGCCCTATAGACCTGTGCCTGTGCCTAATCCAGCAGGGAGAGGTTTTAATTTGTCATCAATACCGGTGACTAGGTTGCACCAAAACACGATCAGGGTGGCTAGGTAGCATGTTTTAGATCATGATGGGTATCAAAGACAGAGCGGACCAATTTTTGATGTTGTGGCATGATAATATCCAATGCAAATTTGCAGGACATGCAGAACATATAAGGAAGAACTTGGAGGACATATGAATGTGTCTAGGTACTGTGTGTCCACGACACTATCAGCTTGGTGGTGACTTCTTCTGGCAAACTTTGTGGTCCCCGAGACATAACAATAATATTAATAAGTGTATGTATACCCTACCAAATTCCATACGCTAAGTGTATGCTCGATGCTACAATTGTCCATGTGATGCGGTGGATAATACTGTTTTGGAAGCCAACTTACGACACTATTTAAAATATTTTTTTAAATATATAAATTAAGAAATGAGCAGCTGTAGTAATGTTGGAATAGATGCGGCTTGTATTGAGTTAGGACAGGGTAGTCCTGAGCTTGCTTGATGTCAATGGGTAGAACATTCCACAGTGCTGGGGCCAAGTAGCAGAATGGGTGGTGTCCAAATGATTTCAGTCTCAGTTTTGGAATGCGTGAAAAAGATCATTATCTGCCGACCTTAATACTCTTGCTGGCACATGTTTGACAATAGCTCTGAGAGTTAGATATGCAGATATCTGGTACAGATTCATGTTATTCTGAATACACCTTTTACAGATTCATGTTATTATGGATACCTTGTTTCGATTCCTGTTATTCTAGATAAATTGTACAGATTCCTGTTATTCTGGATACCTTTTACAGATTCCAGTTATTCTGGATACCTTTTACAGATTCCTGTTATTCTGGATACCTTGTACCAATTCCTGTTATTCTGGATTCCTTGTACCAATTCCTGTTATTCTGGATACCTTGTACCAATTCCTGTTATTCTGGATACCTTGTACCAATTCCTGTTATTCTAGATACCGTGTACAGGTTCATGTACAAGTTCCTGATACCATTGATCAAACATCACACATTGAAGTTCAATTGAAATATGGAATTCCATTTTCTGTTGATATTTTTTGGACACGTATCTATCAAATTAAATCTGTTGTTTTTTTCACATGGGAGTTTTCTCATGCACCCATTGCTTTCACCCATCAGACCTATTTTGAAATAATATTTGGATACTTTCCTGGATAACCAATCCCTCAATTATATATTAGTGTTACAAACATCAAATGTTGAGAAATATGTGGGGGAAATTAAGGCCTTTTTTTAATTATAGTAAATTATAATTTATTTTCCAATGAGTGAAAGTGCCGGAGCGAAATAGCACTGGCACCGTTACTCAATTAGAGAAAATCAATTTCTCGTACACGGGTGTTTGGACACTGCGCCGGTGACAGCTCCACACACTGTTTCTGGGTGAAGAGTTTACCTTGTGGTACAGGGGAGAGAATCAATCGCGATCAAGTTATGCTTAGGAATGTTAGTCGTTGTCGTTGATGGAGCAGTTTGACAACTGAATAATAAAATTAATTAAAATTATTTTTAAAAGAAAGCATTAATAACTGGGAATGTTTATGAATTATTATTTGAAACAATGTTTGGCGTGAACAATTATTTAAATTTTAAAATGTCCATGTTATGATTTTTTTTGAATTGGTAAATTTGAAAATTCGAATTTGTTATATTATTATGATTCTCATTACTAAGTTTAGAATTATTATATTATTCTTATTGCAAAGTATATAATTGTTACAAAGAGAATT
Organism: Lepetodrilus elevatus; assembly: GCA_034780755.1. Taxonomy (NCBI): domain Eukaryota; kingdom Metazoa; phylum Mollusca; class Gastropoda; order Lepetellida; family Lepetodrilidae; genus Lepetodrilus; species Lepetodrilus elevatus. Next base: position 58,701 of record JAVCKZ010131554.1, read on the forward strand.
ATTACAAAGTTAGCAAGTTATTGTAATTTACAATTTACAATTACTCGTAGATTATTGGTTAAAAACATTCTTTATCTTTCAATTTCAAAAGTATATATGGTACATACCACTATAATTATTTAATTACATTTTTAGATTTAAATTTTTACCTGTTGAAAATTATTTTTTCAACAAGTGGTAATTGTTTTGTGATTGGGTTTTCTTGCATAACATATTCATGAAGAATTAAAAAAACAATGTTTTTCTTCTTTCTGTTATTACAGTATTTCTGTTTTCAATTTAAGTTTCATTTAAACCAAAAAAATATTTATGTAATAATAAATGTAAATTGTTTTTTAGTTGTTGCTGCAAATACCCCCAACCTGGAATTTAACATTCCCCGAGTAGTACTCATTATGTCCAATACGCAAAAATGTTATTCCTAATTGTTTTTTTCCTGACGGATTGGCCAAAGTGAAAAAGTCATCTCGTACTGATGCGTTTTTTTCTGACATATTTTTTCCACTGCAAGACAAAGGCATCTTGATGGTTTGACGGCCGAGGGAAGCGTATGACGCATATTTCAGGAGAGTCAATTAATTGATGGGCGAATGCCAGGCTTTCTGATGGAGGGTGCTGGGTTATACATTCTTGTAATGAGAGGATTTTTAATCAGCCTTATTCTAAACACTGGGCCGGGATTGAAATCTGATCAAGGCCCCAAACCTGCATTACGGCGAGAGAAAACTGGGGAGGCCCCAGACCATATTGTGCCGCTTAATGAGTGATTTGTCTGTTTAGGCTAATTGCCCTGCATATATGCTAAGCAGAGGCGGGCCAGTGGTGTGAGGGTGGGATCAGGGCCAGTTGATGTCAGGTTAGGGACCGAGGGGGACTGCGAGCCTGTCCCTCTGTTCATCAGCCCACAGCACACGGGATCGCCAAATTACCACTGCCCGGCCACCACTAATATTTGAAGAGCATCGCAGACACAAAAGAGTTGCCATTTATTATCTCTCCGAGTGCTGATTTCTAAAGGATGTATAATTAACGGTGTATTCTGTCACCCCCCTTTTCCCCCCACTACCGGCACCCTTCCTGCCTTCCTTACACCCCCCTGTCTCCCTACTCTCGGTCGCTTGATGAAGGCTGGTCCGACCACTATTTCACGTGGACATTTAATAGTGGACAAAGTGGGTCATAGATTTGCTTGTTTCACCCGGAGGTAGATCGCTGAAGCCATCACTTCTGATTGGGAATCTATCGCCCGGCGTGTCGGTGTGTACATGTGTGTGCGTGTGTATGTGTATCAACACGGAGTTTTACTATGATGACAGACATCGGCACTGGAACACAACCAGACAGGTAAATTACCCCCCCTTTCTTTTTCTTTATCTCGGTTTCCTGTTGCTTCCGTCGTCCTGCATGTGACGGAATCTCGGAATCCCAGCACCGGTTACCCCTTCCAAAGAGCTGGATCATCTCCGAGATCGTTTTGGGGGGGAAACCGGTGGAGCCGCACGTCGGCAGACCTCCCGCCCGACTCTCCTCTGTTTCTTCAGTCGGCCGTCAGTCGTCGCGCGGCTAGCCAGGCCATGCTCTAGTCATAGGCCAATCTCCAGGTCGCACTCTCGCACAGATAATGTGCCAGCTTCGTTATGCTGTGACTCGGGCAGAATAATAATAGCTCTTGGGCAACAGTTAGCCGACAGAAGCCATCAGGGAGAGGGAGATAGGTGACGTCAAACTAATAAATCAATACTTAGTCGGGATTACTGATGATTAGCTTTAATCTGCTCTTGTTTTATAACTTTTGGGAGAAATTTGTCAGGTCAGACATACATTTGTGTGGCATCAGTGGACTGCGGCAGAGCGACGGCTGGGGTACATTATCCATAATGGCCAGTAAACCATTGCTCCCTGTCAGTGGTGCGATATGGAATTTGAGGACAGGGCAAAGGTCGATTACAGTTTACAGATTTTTGTTCCTTCTTTTTTTTTTGCGTGCAATTTGTTTTTAAATTTATGCGCTGACCGTGGAATGGAAATGTGTTTTATTCTACAAATGCAGACGCGCAGGAGCATATTGAAGTGTCTTTGATTAGAATTTCTTATCTTTTCGAGTAAAATTTCAAGTGAAGATTAAAGTCATAATCTAAAGTGTACATTTTATGCAGCAGTTTTGTCATGCATGGACAGGCTTAGAAGGTCAAGTTCCCAGATTAAGAAGCTTTTATTTATCAGCGGATCAAGCGATAACAATTTTGCACGTGGTACCTCGCGAGTAGGCTATCAAGCGACCAGCCCGAGTTCAGGACTCCAAGATGGTGATAATTGAAAGCGACACAATGAGCTGCTATTGGGAAGCAGCAGACTTTGAGGGAATCATTTGCAATGGCAAATAACCAAACCCTGTGTTGTACTAACCTCCGTGCACTGATTTCTAGAAATCACAATTTCAAATAATAATTATCTCCATGATGTGTTGCCATATCTGATGTTTAATTTTTTCAAAATTAATCTTTTACGTGGCTATGAACTGAATAACGTTTTTGAGGGTGGCTCGTCGGAGGGTAATATTAGAAGATGTATGTATTGATTTCTGCTATTGTTATCCTGAGGCTGTAGGGTAAAGGAATGTTATGGCTGTCTACCCACAAGCTGATCGCGGCGATGCATTGGGGGGAGGGAAGGTTGAGGGGGAGTGGGGAAGGAGCAGGGCATCATTGAAAGTTGACAGATTTTTCTCGAAAATTAAAATGGAAACAAAAAACCACCACAGTGATATCCTGTGTCCCAGTTGGGTTGCTGAGGTATAAACCAAAGAATGTTTTAAGTGGTGTCTACCCCCCTCTGGAAACTGGTCCAGGGGGATGTGTTACGACATTGTATGTAATATCTAGGACATGTTTTGTCAAAGGATCCCCTCCACGGATCCCCTCGGGGTCCACGCAGCTGTACCTTACCAAGGCAGCGGGTCCAGAGAACAATACACAGTAATTTCCAGATTAACGCGTTTGGGATTAGGCCCGGACTAATTATTGCTTCCATAGAATACATCTTGATGAATATTTCACTTGATTGCCCCTGGGCTGATGAGATGCCTCGAACAGCTTGTGTAACTAAGATTAATTAAAAGTGTTTTTCGTCAGCATTTGGCAAACTTTTGTATTGGGAGACAAATGGAAAAATCTCCTTGTCAATTCTGTGGTCGTATTTACGTCTGGTCTGAGAGCGTCTGCAACCCAGGAGCAAAGTAGTTAGTAGCCCGTCTGTCAGTCCACAGGAGCAGAATAGTAGCCCGTCTGTCGTCCATGTGAGCAGAATAGTAGCCAGTCTGTCGTGTCGGTCCACAGGAGCGGAATAGTAGTCCCATCTGTTGGTCTACAGCAGCGGAATATTGCCAGTTTGTTGGTCCACAGCAGCGGAATAGTAGCCCATCTACTGGTCCACAGGAGCTGAATAGTAGCCTCTGTTGGTCCACAGCAGCGGAATAGTAGCCTGTCTGTCCATTGCAGCGGAATAGCAGCTTGTCTGTTGGTCTACATGATTGGAATAGTAGCTGATCTGTCAGCCGGGAGTGGAATAGTAGCCTGTCAGTCCACAGGAGTGGAGTAGTAGCCTGTCTGGTGGTCCACAGGAGTGGCTACTGTGTGTGGTGGAAGTAACCAGGGATACTGTTACATTATGTGTCTTACTTATTAGCTGCAGTGGATTAACCTCACAACAGTTATCCCACACAGTCTTGATGGCGGCGAGATTTACGATCTGTTTTGATACATGCCACTTTGAAGTGGTGTGCAATGGATATTTTCGGATTCTGCAAAGTACAAATTTGTGGAAAGATTCTCAAAGATCAGTTTCAAAGGTTATTATTTAGGATTATAATTTGTACTATTTAGGACTGTAGTTTGTAGTATTTAGGACTGTAGTTTGTAGTATTTAAGACTATAGTTTATATTATTTGTAGTATTTAAGACTATAGTTTATATTATTTAGGACTATGTATTATTTAGAACCAGTGGATTATGTTTGTATATTGAGGTAGCAAACAATTGCAGTACACTTTCTGGTGACATTATCGTCATCATTAATGAAATAAAAAAGTATTTTAAACCAGGAAATATGTGATGCATGTTGTTTTGCATGTTTGGGCATGGCAAAAACAAACTGTTTTTATGCTTCTTATTCATAGTTATAAATAAGTAGGGTGGGATAGCAATTAATTAATATAAATTCAAATGATATTTTTATATTGTTATGTTAAGTTTGTATAATTATAGAGTATTTTTAATAAATATTAATTAGTTGCATTTAATGACCATGATAAATTTTATATGAAATTGTGGATTAATATGTTATGTTATTCTGATTACTCTTATAGTAATAGCAGTTATATAGTGAATACATTATCAATGTTGTAGTTGTATAAATACATGCAATAATATATATTTACTGACATATCCCTTATCTATTTTTTTTTAGTGGGAAAATATTAACATATATTTGCAATTGTAAAGTGAATAGAGTAAACATTACTTATTATGTAAAGTACATTTAGTGAAATGAATTCTGATTGCTAGACAGTTTCAATTTAAAATATCATAAAAAGATTATTTAATTTAAAGTACAAATGTTACTCATTATATTTAATTTAAGAGTACAAATGTTACTCGCTAAGTCTGAATTATCATGAAATTAGTTGACAAAAACATGTTTTTACTACACACTGTGTTGCATCGAACATATATTAATATATGATGGTTTCAAATCAATCCCGATGGAAATAATTAGTAATGTCTGTGTTTTGAAAACCATCTGGCTACTGATTGGTTTTGATGCACATGAAAATATTCATATTATTGCATGTGATGAACATATTTAAATTATGTGGATGTGTCACTACGTACGACACAAAGTGTAATCGGTGATATGGCCATTACAGTGGATTGTTCAGATATTCACACAAATAGTTGGTGAGCATAATTATTTTATAATATATATAGTGTTTACATTTTACCATGGTATTTTTCATACTTTCTTATGTATGATACATGCCTGTTTTTTTTTTATGCAGGTCTTATTAATTATTTAATAGTAATTAATTAATGTTTAATATTAAATATAAAACATACTCGTACAAGTGTTTGTTTGTGCAATGCCCAGTAATATACATTACCTACCTCATCATACTGGTTTGCCCTTGCTTTTGTGTGTTTTATCACGATTTTATTTTATTATTTTCTAAAGTATTAATTAACTGTTAATTATCATAGTACATTATTTTAATTACAAACGGTCATGTTTTTAACAGTGGTTGGTTTTCGTGAAATTGCGACTTTATGTTGGATGTTGAATTTTTCTCTTTCTTCCACGTGTTTCTCTCAACATGGCTAAATTCCGCCACTGAGTCGAGAGGTTTGTCAAATTCCATCAGTTCTCCAGTGTAAACGGCCTTCATCATAGTTGTCCTGTCGTCGGCAGATATCGCTAGGTGCCTTCAGCAGATGGAAGGTTAAACCCCAGCGTGACAAGAAGCTGTGTTCATGTAAATACGGACTCAGTACATGATAGTTTACATGCGATTGTTGGTATATCATTCTCTATATTCAATCATGTACTTTAGTTTTCATGCTGCATTTCATTTTAACCCATCTAACATGATGAGCATGCCTCAGAGCATTGATTTGGTGCAATATAAAAGTTCAAATTATTTTTTATTATTATTATTATTATTATTATTATTATTATTTTATTATTATTATTATTATTATCATCTATTTTATACATAAATATAATATATAAATGTTCACATTATTTATTATTATTATTATCTATGTTTATCGTCATGTATGGGTGAAAGATTCCCGCTGTGATGTAAAACAATAACTCACTCGTGTTAAACATCCGTCCCCAAAGAGCTTATGTATATGTACAGGTATTTGCAATCATTGTCCGTCAAGGTGCGAATAGAACTGCCAAGAGAACCTTGTATGGCTGCCCAAACTATTTGCTATTAATTATCTCCAAAACGGGGAATCTCGTTTGTCACCATGGTGAGTCTTGCTATGGTTGTGTAATTGTTTGAAAAAATTAATTGGGTCTGGATTCCTGGGAGGGTCAGCAAACTGCGGCAAAGAAAGCAGTCATGCAGGCATGTAGGCCGACGGGAGTCGAGTCGGGAGACATTTCATGGAACCAGTGTAGGAGAGGAGCTATAATCAGCCCGAGCCTGTGAAATTACAGCAGTTCTGTGGTCAAACAAATCATTAACACATGGAAGGGAGTTGTGAGGGCAGTCTTGTCCCTCTCCCTCTCCCTCTCGCTCATTCTCCCTCCCAGGGCTGGAGAGAAAAGTGAAAATGAGAGGTCAAAAAGTCATTTGCCTGTCTTAACAAAGCATCTTGCTTTCCAATGCGCAACTTGGATGGAAGGCCCGGCCAGGCACCTGTAGAGGGGGGTGTTCGGTGTTCAGTTGTCCTGGCTCGGCGTAATTAGCGATTTGCATACGATACGCTTGGCTGGGAGACAGGGGTACGTCCTCCCTGACCAGTCGCGGCCAGTGGGATAACTCCGCCACGAGATGGTAGCAGGTTGCCGTGGCGTAGGGCCCTGATTAATGCTTGTTCAGTGTAAGTAGCTCTCACGCCTCGACTTGGCCGACTCCCTAACTTCATTACGCCCTCATCGCAACTCATTTTCTTTGATTTATCCCCGGATCAGGGAGCAGTGGACGCTACGATCTGCTCCCTCTCTCTCTCTACACCCTCCTCCCGTGCCGTGAGACTCTCTGTGTCTGTGTCTGTGTGTGTATGTGTGTTATCTGTGTCGCCACCCTCTCTCGGGCTACCTACCCTACTTCTCTGGAGGGGCTCAGGGGTAAGTCATGTTCACTGTGTTCTGCATGGTTACTTCACAAGCGCTGACCTTAGCAGACAACACCACTGCAATCCTCTCGTGGCTTCTGCCCATTCAACGGGAGGAAGTTTACTTTCGTGCTATCGCGTCTGGCTTCCATGAAAGAAGCAGACGACCTTTTTTTTTCCTTTTGGTTTTGTTGCAGCCATTATTTACTATAACTGTCAGACTCGATTCTGGAGGTTCCTCGGAATGGATTTGAAGAGATGGGGGGGGTCGGAGGGGGCCAGGCACTACCAGCCTGTGCTACTGATTTGGATGTTTGGGTTTCAGTAGCACTATTATATAACACCCTTAATCTGATTCTACATGCCTGTTAGGCATTTTACTCTCGCCAGAAACTTGAGAAAGTTCATCAGTAGGCAAAATGAACAAGCAGCCCGACAGGTACATACACACATTTGACTGACACCAGCTAAACTGGCCTGAATCTGTATTAAACCCTTCTGTCTGTCTCCATTTACCAGCTTAGCAGACTCGGGTATAAAAACACTTGTACTTGTCTTATCCACACGCGGATTGGGGGGCCCTGTTGAGGTGGGAGGTTTTGTTCCACGGGATAAATGTGTTTGTACTAGGGTACTTTATTTTATTTTCACCAATTCAGATGCTAAATTAATTTTGATTTAATGTAGTAATTAATTTGGTTTGCAATAATTATCTAGGAAATGTTTACTTCCACCGGAACCCGTTATGATGATTACAAATATTATGGCATGTATGTTGAATTATTTACAGCCAATGATGTTTGTTTTTAAATCAGGTGCTCGTTAGTACCCAAGTAATTAGTTTTCTATTCACTAATTAAAGCATAAAATTATTTTTAAAGTTAATGACTATGTTGTGCATGCACTTGTAAATTCTAGTATGTCTTTAAGTCTAATTGTGGATTTTGCAAATGATTAGCGCTAATTAGTACTTAACTTTCGGGTCAACACGTCCATGTCAGGTTTATAAGTATTTTTCACAATCGCGCCTTTTCTAATTACGCCAAAAGTACATGCCATAATTTGATTACTTGTTCTAATTAATGAAGTTGGTAATTAGTGTAGGCAGTGGCATGGAATTCTTTCAGGGAATAATGAGAGTAGAATATGTAATCTTATTATTAGTGTTGATTAACAGTCTTAATTAGCTATATGAATTAGTGTGGTGATGTATTATGCATTGTAGACAGTCGATTCAGTGTGCGTTGGGAAGTGTGTGTGTGTGTGTGTGTTTGTGTTTGTGTTTGTGTTTGTGTTTGTGTGTGTGTGTGTGTGTGTGTGTGTGTGTG